>VMKM01003546.1:0-34127 GCA_008360985.2 Macquaria ambigua | reverse complement strand
TGCGGTTGTGATTGAAGCATTTGGCTGCACACTTATGAAAACCCATGTTTTTCAATGAGACACTTGTAATCAAATGAGTTCCATGATTATTCCGCCACAAAACAACCAGGGAAGATAAGACCATGTTTCTAATCTACGGAGTGGCTGCTCCCTCTCTTTTCCTCTCCATCTCCCGTTCTCTCTCTCTCTCTCTCTCTCTCTCTCTCTCTCTCTCTCTCTCTCTCTCTCTCTCTCTCTCTCTCTCTCTCTCTCTCTCTTTCTCTCTCTCTCTTTCTTTCCCTCTCTATCTGTCTCTTTCTCTCTCCAATCCCTTTTCTCATTTTGCCTCTCTAAATGAGCCTCTCCTAATATCTCAGACTAATCTCTGGCTCACGTTTCTCTTTCCCGTCCATCTCTCTGTCGTCTGTCTGCAGCTGTGTGCCCTCTCTCTTTCCCTCTTCCTATCTCTTCTTCCATTCATCATTAATTCATGTGATGCAGCTCAGCAGAGCCTCAGTGAGTGATACACTTCAACCATAACAAACAAGCCCAAATATCTGCACTCAGCAGGAATGATCTGCATCGACGAGGACCGAGAAGGGGGAGAGTGAGATGGGGATTCGACTGTCAAAAAGCAACTATTTCCTGTTTCATCAGAACTTGTTTTGATATTTAGATTAACCCTCGGTTTGATGAGAGGAATTTTCGTCATATTTGATTTTTACAGGGCTAGAAAGAATATTCAAATGCTTTACTGAGTACCCAAAGTCTGAAAACTACTCACTACTGCTTTTAAAGTTACTTTGCAGTTTGTTTTTTTTGAAAAAGGAATGACACACTTTGTTAGTTTCGCATGAAAATCTTCAAACTTCAGTTGTTCTCCCTATCTACCTCAATATGTATCTTACACCCACAGCTATAATCAAAAGTAAATACTTTGCAAAAGTACAGTGATGAATAATTATCAACTTCTGGGATTTTTAAATAAATCATATTCTCTCCTTTCTTAATAAACCCGGCAGTTTCGATGACAGTCAAACCTAAAATGAATGTCTCATTTTCCTCATTTGCATGATTCATGTCTTTACACTGTTTTGTCATGGCAACTAACATGCCCTTTATATTTCCCCAATTAAAGAATAATAGAAACTAATTGTTAGATCCGTAGCTATTGACACTACCTCACATACACACAGACACGTACCCAGTACATTCAGGTCATCAGAGAGATTAGCACTTCATGTAAAATTACAGCTCCAATGAAAAGCCCTAATTCTAGTCTATTTTCTGATAACTGCCTCATCAGCTTATCCACGCCCTCTCCTCGACGGGAAACTCTAATTTTGGGTCACGGATTTGTCCACAACAATGTTGAAAGTTCGGCTTGACGGGAGCAGCCCGGATACTCATTGTGCTCAGACGGAGGCTTGTCCTTGAAGTCGTGCAGCCTTCCAGGGCACTGAGCAGATTTCATCCCCAGAGGAGAGCACTGCCTCTGAGCACTTTCTGCTGGCTCCTGTCCCCTCTCTGTGGACAAGACCAGTTCTGACAGGCTGTTTGTCAAAATGCCACAATATTGAGTGTGCCTATAGGAATGTGTTCACCCAAACTGAGTGCCTCGTCATTACTGTGAAGCCTGCGCTGCTCATGGATTAGTCTGTTGGATTTGTGCGTGTGTCTGCTTTGTCTGTTTTTATATTTGTTGTATTATTCTTGAGTTAAAGTGCTGTATGTGTCTGCGTCATGCTTACACAGAGGCCTCTGCGTCTTGTTCGAGGAGTCAGCGAAAGGATTTACTTCCTTCAAAAAAAAAAAAAAAGAAAAAAACCTCGGTGTGAAGGCTCACAGACTCATGCTGCCCTGACTTACCATCTACAGCCTCACATATAAGAAACCCTGCCGCCCACATCCATTAATAATGCATGTCATTTTTATAACATTACCACACCATACCCAAGGCTCATGCTCTGGATAATACAGAAGCCGGCCCTTAGAAAAGCCCTTACACACACACACACACACACATACACAAGTCTTTAGAGACCATGTAAGATATTGTGACTACAAAGGTATTGCTTTTGAATGTGTCTGCACCTTTTCTCTGTTATTAAAACTGACTTGTATAAAATAATTGGGGCCAAGTGGGAATCCCTGCTGCACTCCACTGCAATGTGTGTTTTAGACTATTATGTGCTTACATGCACTCTCAGTTGGACTTTTCTGAACTCTACAGCTACATTACATATGTCAATGTCATTCAAAGGAAATAATATCAGCACTTGGATGGATGTGTATGTTTTTCTGTTGAGTAATTCTAAGTTTGACTGCATTCTTGTTAATAAGAGTGGTATCAATCTCCTCATTTAACTCTCAGCAAGTGAGAGTGAATATGTGTATTTCCCAAAGTGTCGAATTATTCCTTCAAGAGAATGCCTGCAAAACATCTTCAGCTACGACCAGGGCTACTGTACCTCTCTTTCTCTTGTCCATTTTTATGCTTTTTATGTAACAATACTGTCCCTTTTTTTTTTTTTACTCAAGGTTACCTAACTTGTGTAGTTTCATGGCAACCTCAATAATGTAACACTCTGCATCCTTTGAGCTCTCGCTGTCTCTACACTCAGCTGCGCCCAGAGTTTGAGCAGGAGAAAAATACGCTCTATGATTAGTGCCCAAGATAACACAGCAGATGTCTCTCCATTCCTTTTAAAATACTGATAAATTCTGAATGATTGCCTCTACATATTCTCAAGCCATGAGCATCCATGTCCTTTGTTCAATTTCTATGATTACTGGTGGGAGCGTCATGTTCAACAGACACGTATGAGTGTGGTATCAACCTTCTCAACAAAGTCTCCACCAAAAAGCCAATAAGTCTGTTTCCCTAAATGTCAAACTATCCCTTTAAGTGCTGATGAAAATAATATTGATCACTAAAATGAATAATATGGCCTTGGTGTTTGACAAGTCTACCCATAATCTCAGATTTATTAGACTGAGATGTATTTGACAGTTAATGCGTTTTAGTTTCTTGATGTGCAGTGACTGTGTGTTTTAAGCACTGAAACATACTATGTTTCAAGGAATGTGCCTTAGATATATTTTAGTTGTGCTGAATGTGTTGACCTTTTCTGTGCAGGTGAGAACCTTTTTGCGGTGATGCACGGCCAATGGAAATTACCTTGGGATTCACTCAGTAGTCCTTTTGCCAATGACAGATAAGTTGCTTTTCCAACTGAAACCGCCTCTAGGCCAAATAGAGGGCCTCATCTGAACTTTGTTTTAAATAATGCCAACCTCATCATTAACTAAATGCTGGCAAGAAAGATGGGGAAGTCAGAGTTGTGGGCTGACCCGTTATCTTTAAAACATTTGTCTTCAGGTCCATTTAATACTCTTGGGATCGTTAATGGGGACTTGCCATTGGAAAGTGTGCCCTAACAACTCCATTAGTCTTCTTCCACTTTTTGTTTGTTCCTAAACACACATATTTTTAGTTAGCAATTTGCCTAATCGCCCGTAAACAATCATTGTCCTGTCCCTTAGGAGGGTTGGACCCTGCGCAGTGTGTTTGAACAGTTATTGTTATGGCTTAGCTCCAAAAAGAAATGCTCAATTATCCAATCAGCACTTTAGCCCTCCTCCCTCTGTTTTCATCCTCTTTTCATCCTTTTTCAAACAGCATGCACACACGCCCTCCCCCACCCCGTCCTCTTACTCCCCCTTCACCACATCGCATTCAGTGCAGCATTACACTTGCAAATAATCACATTATTGCCAAAGACACCCTCTGATAAACAGAGCATGTGTGCATGTCAATGAGTTAGTGCATAAACAGTGTGTTATTATTTTAATGAAGATATGTCACTGTTGTCAACATTGCTAAAGTGTGTATGTGTCTTTTTGCAAACTGCCTTTAATTTGCCACAACAGTGCCACTGGGGCCAGTGACAGAATAATTGAATGAGATAGAAATAATGAATTAATATAAATGCATTGAAAAGATCCTTCTGTGGACAAAAAAAAAATATATATATATATTTTTTAACAGCTTGATTAGTCAGGACTAATTTGATTGAAGGGAAACGGTGGGTTATGGCAATTAATATTAAAAGTCAAACAACTTTTACAGAATTATTTTTAAAGTTTTTCGCCGCCGTATGCAAAGCCAGTGACGGCCCAGATTAATCACCCATCACACAGCCGCAATGCTAATGAGCAACAAGCCGGCTAAATCTCCTTTCTACTTCAGTCGCGTTGTGAAGTTTGGCCAATGACACATGAGAGAGAGAAAGAACGTGTAATGGTTGGTGAAATGGCGGGCTAAAAGTCATAAATGAGTTGTGACAACTAATTAGCCTCTAATTATTCTGCAGAAGTAGATGAGATTTATACACAGTCATGTGAAGTATTTATAGTGTAATACATGTAAGCTATTGACAGACTTTTATACTGGTTTGATTTAGGCCACAACAAAATGTCATTACGGGATATACAGATACAGAAATTCTGTCAAAATGAATATATTTTTTTCTATTACATCAAACGATGAATGTTTGCTCACTGTGGTTTCTTGCTTTTATTTTGGGATTAGAAAAATCTTTAAAGTAAAAAAGATGTATGCTCCTTTATGCGTCTTTTTAAACTTCTTTATGTAAAGCACCTTGAGTTGCCTCTGTGTATGAAATGTGCTATATAAATAAACTTGCCTTGCCTAATGTAGATGTTTCACACTACACACACACACACATATATATATATATATATATATATATATATATATATACATACATACATACTTTGGTGCTGTTATTTTGTCCTTGTGGCTTAATGTTGTGTTAGGAGTTAATACTTTCTTTTCATCTTGTTTGCTTTTTATATCTCTGTTGTACATTACAGTCATAACGGCTACATTGTGGATCTAATTTGACCAAACACTGCAGTTTCAGTATAATTTCACATTTTTCTTTATCCAATTTCCAGCTGCTTTCATACTTTCCAGCCATAGATACATAAAAAAACAAAACAAAAACGAATACATGTCTTTTTACATAAGGTATATGCTATGTGCTCCATTTCATAAAGTTGCCATACTTTTTGAATCCACATGTTGTATGAGGGAGAGTCAGATTTCAACCACCCAACTGTAATACACTAAAGATGATGACTTTGACACTGTGTTCTGGCTCCTGAAAATTACGCTTGGTCTGATGTGGGCGCAATGAGTGAAGGTCAAAATATTTAACTTAATATTTAACAACATAACTGAATGCTCCAGCTACAATAAAGCATCCTCCTATGCCCATTCGTGGGATTTTAAGGTTTTATTTTATTTCATATGCCATTAAATCTGTCTGGAAGACTGAGTCAGAGGTGCTCAGAAGTCACAAATTACACGTCAACTCTTTGAGTTCGAGTACAGGTCAAGTTTCAAGCACACATCCCAGTAACCAGCACAGAAGGACACAGAACTTTGTCAGTAATATTATGGTTTTAGTGGTATTTCTCTATAGGTCTAGGTATATCACTCTCACTTTATTACATCATCAAAAATCAGATGTGTTAAAGTCCTGTGTTCAGTGGAGGGGGCAGGAAGACATGGATTGTTTTCTGAACCTTTATTTTCTTTGGTCAACACTGCAAATATTCACATTTGTAGATACTAACCCGGAGGCTTCTAAAGAAGGGATCGTTTCTCAACTCTGTGAAAGACACTGAACTCTCACAGGAAGTGAAGCAGTCTCACCTGGCTCTCAGTCCTGAGCTTGACCGAGCTTGTTCTACAGTGTGTTGACCCACATATTTCCTGGGTCACTAGTCTAGTGTTAAGTGTGTAGATACAACAAGGGGAAAAAAAGAAAGAAAACTTGATCCGTCTGTGTGACGGATGCTAACAATACAGTAATGTTTGAAAATGAACCTTGTAACAAATGGCCATTGTTGGATGTCATCTCATTCAGTCTCTATATTTCCTATTGCTTTCTACTGTATCTGCCTATCTAATAAAATGGATCAAATGATAAACTGATATGCGACAGCACTGTCATAAGCACATAAATAAAAGTCATGTTGAGAATTGGGTTTTTGTCAGAGGTTAGGTTTGTGTAGGTGCACTTGTGAAATAAATGTACTTGTAGAATCATGTTTTACAAGCGCATCACTTCTAGAAAGCAAAACCAAAAAAAAAAAAATGAAAAGGTTAAATATATCTGTGGTTAAATATATCTGAAGTATATTTCCTAAATGGGTTGCAGTGCAGAGTTTCTGTGACACTGGGTGTGTTTGGAGACCTTTGTCGCTGCTACCTCTTTATCACCAGAACCACACAAAGCCCTGAGTGTACCTGGACGGAGCAGGGAATCAAGACCTGAAAACAGACTCTCAGATAAAGAGCCGGAGGCGACGGGGGGCTCAGCATTGAAGAGAGGAGAGAGACCGGAGAGAGATTTATTTTTTCTTTCCTGTGATCTGCAGGCAAGACGACCAACACGTCTCAATCTCAGAATGATTCTGTGTCAGGTGGCATTGGCATTGCAATAACTCAAGGTATATTCGTGTTTGTGTTCTTATGCATGTTTGCTGCTTCCCTGTATATTCAGAACACAGCATGACATGGTATGATATTGAGTCCCTGTCTGTATGTGTGACTGTGCATATATACAGCGCGTGTGTGGCTGACATGTCAGCATGTCCGCGTCGGTGGGAGGAAAGAGGGTCGGGAGCACAGAGGGGGAGCAGTGAGCGAGTATTTGTGTCTCAGGTGCACTACAGGAAATGGGAAATGAAAAATGAAAAAAAAAAAAAAAAAAGGGGATACGAGGAGCCTCATAGGAGGCGGATGCCATTTCTGACGGGAAATTAATAATGTATTCTTGCAAATTTGCCGTGTTATTCTGGGTGGGAGGCTTGGACGAGAGCTGCTGTGGACTAGAAGCGGGGAAGAGTGCTGATCAACTGAGGGAAAGAAGACGGAAATACACACGTGAAAATCTAGTGCGAGTACACACACATACAGTATATGCATACACATTGTCATAATATAGACTAATTCTGATGCATTCATATATAAAAACACATGGGCTGTAGTGCTATGTACGCGTGTGTGTGTGTGTGTGTGTGTGTGTGTGTGTATAATTTTCATTCTCGTGAACTACATACTCAACATTAATTGACTGTAATGGCTTATGTTTTGTGAGTGATTACAATCAATAGAAATATTGATCGGCCAAATGCAGCAGGTCTGCAAGGGCAAATAAAGATATTTAGAGTCATGGGTTGCAGGAAACAAAGAGACATTGATTGAGAGAGACGTGTAAATGGTTTCCTTTCATTTTGAGGCAACATGATATCTGTCGATGGAAACCATCTCTTACGTTTGCATTAAAATTGACATTTTAACTCTTTATCCTCTCCAGCATGCAAATCAGAAAACCAGACGTACACAAGCTCACACACAAACACACACGCACACACGTGGACAATCATTGGGTGTATTGCTCTTTCATTAGCTCCTAAATGTGTCTGGCAGCCATCAGATGCATGCAGGAAGCAGTCAAGTATGACCAAATCAGTCATAATAGACGCTTGAATAAATGGGAATGTTCATGTAAGCTAAACGGCACACGGCTGAAGCTGCCTAGTTATTACTGAGGCTGTGGATTTACATTCTGCTCTGTGTCGGTTGGATATTGCTTTCCTGAGCGTGGAAGGTCAGCTCTCATTGCTTTGCTAATATCCTCAGGTCCTCTTTTCATCTTCTCAGGCATTCTCTTGTCCCTCTCACTGCATTTGTGTGCGCAAGTGCATGCAAGGGCAGTTGCGGTGTGTGCAAGAGCTCTTAAGGCCTGTTCAGATCAATTTCATGGCTGGCTTCATCGTGGCTCCACGTCTCTTTCATACATCAACTCCGCCGCAATGTAGTCATATGAACACAGCGGCCGCCGCACCCCACCAGTGCACCGCCGTCCACTTTTGCACATATGGTTGTACAGTTTTCATCCCCTGCCTCAAACATGCTTGCGCTCCCATCTAGGCTGTGTTTTGACTCCTTTCATTAGCAGCTCTGGTCTTAAAATCCCAACAGGCAAGTGTCTGCTTCTCTTGGCTTTGTTTTTTGTCTTATTTCTTTTTCTGTTTCTCTCCCACTTCAGTTTGATGTGATCCATCCCTCAGATGGCTAGCGAGGTGTTAAATATTGAGTCTTACTGTCAGAGAAAGGTTGCTTTCCGGCATAGCGAGTCAAGCCTCCCCTTCGCTTTCAGCTAATTCTTCTAACAAAATCCGACCTCTGTGATTTAAAGAAAGGCAGTATGTGAAGGAGATGGAAAGAACAAACAAGAGAGATGAAAGGGCTTACAACATCTTATCACTCTTGCACTAAATGGAAACATCCATTAATTATTGACAAAGACTCCTTGTCCCAACATTTTATAGTCTCTTACGTGTCATAAGGGATGACTCAATCCGCTAGGCAAAGAGAGATCAAGGACAGGGCAAAGCATGACTCTCACTTTGATATCACCACCAACACAGTCTCGCATAGAGGAAAGTAAAGAGCTCAACCATCACATATGGTTTCAGGGAAGACCTTTTAGATATTGGAGTACACAGCAACACTACATAAATATCTGGTTTGAATGAATTAGGGCTGCATGACATGGCCAATTTTCTTTGAAGCTTGCTAAGGCATCACAGTTTAAATATTTTTTTGTGCACAAATGCAGTAAGACTAAAACATGATTTGGAACATCTATATGTAATACCTACGTGTATTAAACAGATGAGCAAAAACAACAATTTGCAAGGCTGGCATTATTGCGCATATTTGAAAATTGGGGGCTATCTCATACAGCTAACTAGGTACTTCAAGAGCTACCAAGAGCAGGGACATGTACTGTAATAACCTGTTATAGTGTTTGACATGTTGTGATATAAAACTGAACTTTGCTGCAGAATAGACAGACCATATTGACAGACATCTGCGGCTCCATATTGTTTCTTTTTTTCTCCTTACTTTTGCGTTCATAGTAGAATTGCACAAACGAACGCTGACTTTCTACTTTCAACATTGTTGAGGACGTGGTCGTCTTGTTTGAATGAACCTCACTGGAATTTTTCACCCTGCCCTAGAATGGATCTAGTACTATGCAGGGATAAGACTATATTTTTGTCAGATTAGCCGATCATAGAGTTATAAATTCTTGCTGTGACCTGGCAGTGAGGCATGGCAGACTACACGTTGGACCCAAACCAATCCAATTAGCCTATATCTTCTTCTCATCGCTCGTCTTTCATGACTTGCACAGGTGATCGGTGAGGTGCCAGGGGCCGACGTCCTTGACGTCACCAACAATGAATGTTTATATAGCCTAAGTAATCACCATTTTATGAATTAAAGTGAACCTGGAACAATGTATCATCACTTTTCCTTCCCAGTTAGTAGAAAGTGGGTGAGTGTACTAATAGTGTGCAGAGGGTGATGTTGCATTGTGCACAGAAGAGCTCTCTACTCTCTTATGGATTAACATTTTATAGTGGTTGTCAGACTGGGCGAGAGAAGGCTAAAAAAATACGGACTAGTCTTGTTGGCGTCTGGTCAAACAATTATTGGTCTGATTTTGCGTAGTCTGATCTCGACGTTAAAATCCCCACAGTGGTAAAACGGGTAAAAGCAAATGCCCAATGGGCTGAGATAATTTCAATTTAATTCAAGAGTTTTATTTAATCTATAGGAAGATTGGTTAAAAAAGTGTAGATGTTACCAGAAATAATCTGAGGTGAACGCCACTGGAGATAAAAGGTGTCAAACAAAAGGCCAGCTGTATGAACGCCACTTCTCTGGAGTCTTCTTACTGGCTCCATTAGCCTGCAACCCATTGATTTAATTTCACCTCTCATGCATGGAGTGCATCCCAAGGTCACATGTGGCATTTGCCCTTGAAATATGTAACCGATTTTATAGATGAAGGTTTGTCCCTTTGCTTGCACGTGTTGCCTGCAAAGAGGAAAGGAGGAGAAAGAAGTGGTCATGGGTGATTGGTTTGGTAATTTACAGCGAGGATTGCTATATGGAACAAATTGAGTTCGAAATGTCATGTGCCATTTTCTGTAATTGCATGGCTGGAGCTGCTTTTGCTATTCCACACATATTCTTAACCTCGCTTTCTTTCGCTCCCTTTCTCTGCCACACAAGCAGATGCACCCACTCCCCTTTAAACAATTGGCTTTTTAGAAGTCGAGGGAAGGGTTTGGGTAGTGCGTCGATTCTTTTTAAAGGCTGCTTACCATGTAAACCTTGCATGTGAAACCTTCTCAGAATCGTCGATTGCATCAGTGAAACCTAAGCCGTGAGCAAGGAGTCATGCATGCACAGCACGCCTCCTTAAATATCTATTTTCTTTCTTTTTCTGACCTTGACCAATGGAACAATCCATTTCTTTGTTTCTTCTTTTCTCCTTGGATCAGTAGAGAAATAATCAGGCAAGTGTTCTTTTCCAGTGGCCTTTGATTTAGACATGACGGTTCCTGTTCTTGCCTCTGTTATATTTTTGTGTTCTCTGCTAAACTCAGAAGTAAAATTAACTGAACACATACCGTAGGTCCTCGAGTTTCATCAAATACACCTGGGGTGAATTCAAGCAAATTAAAATAAATGTTACCTCTGCAGTCACTTGAAGGTTTTGTTCTCACATATTCAAAGAAGGTGCAGGGTGACGATCAAACATATTCCAAGGAGAGAAACATCGTTATTCATCTGTGATAAACGGCTAAATGCAGTTTGAGCGTTCAGATTTGTGTTGTTCATTTTGAACGTGTAAAGTCACTTTTGAATTTGTTTAAAGTCACTCAGAGCTGTTCTGACAGAGGAGACAGAGCACAAACATCTGATAGGATTAAACTGCTCTGACTTTGGGAATTTAGCGTTCCCATGTGTGCTCTCTGCAAACCTTATGACATTCACTCTGGAAGAAAATGGAAAGTGCTGCAGCTTATACTTTGTGTTAGATCTGCAGATACACAGAAACAGATATATAGGAATAGATGCATTCTTAAAGCACAGACTGTAGTCGTTTTTGTCACCACTTATACTCAGCATGTTCCCCCAGCCGTGCAGCATCCTTATTTAGCTCCAGCTATGAGTAGTAATGTGTTGTCACAAGAGTCTGCATGTAGTGAATTATACCAGACTTCAGACTAAATTTAAACCTTATTGTTTAAGCGAGACAATTGAAAGTAAAGCCCAGCTTGAATCAAATCTATGATAGCTGAATAAAGAAAACATAAAATAACAGCAGGTCATAAATGCATAATTTTGTGCTTTCACCCAGCATCAGATTTGTTTTAGTACTTCAGATCTGGCCATGACTGCAACAATCCTCTGTTCCTTTTGAAACTGAACTGCAAAGCTTTCCCGAACTCTCAGACTGGACCTCAGATCAGTGTCACTCTGTTCATCATTCAACCCAGCCTTTTCTCCTAAGACTTGAATTCAAATGCATCATAGGATGACTACCTATTATGCATTAGCAAAATTCATTTGATGGAAATGTAATGCCGGGATGTCAAACTTGATTTACTTGAATTCTACACAAAGGATTTATTCTTTCGGCCAAAGGCATTCCGTAATCAATAATCCAGTTTGTTTACATCCACTTTGTCTGCTATGTGAAGGCAACTTTATACAGAAAGAATTAGAATTTTTTGATGTTTCGAGTTGATGGGGACTGTCCAAATGAAACTACAAAATACATTGTTTGTCCATGCCCTCTAGAAGGACTCAAAGAAGTGTCTCGTTTCTCTGTGCCCTCCAAAACCATTACAAATAACTGCTGAAAAACAAATCGGTTTTATGATGTGATGACGCAATGGTTAAAGTTTGGTTAGGTTTAGGCACAAAAATGACTTTTGGAAAAGAACATGGTTTGGGTTAAAATAAGTACTTTGTTATGGTCAGGGAAACATTGTGGTTTTGCTTGAAATGACTACTTCACTGAGGTTGGGGGAGCTCCGTCGTCATGGTTACAATAATAAACACTTGATTAAGGTAAGGAAACGATTGTGGTCATGCTTAAAAAAAACACTACATTAACTATTGGTTGGAAACAGGAAACGAACAGCGGTCTCCCGTGTTAAAGTCTGATATTTTGTTGACCCACCCAACCACCTTGACCTCCCCCCTACAGATGTTGTTTTGGGCCACTTGCTGAAACTAATGATGTTGTTGTTCTTCTTGGGAGGACAGACAGTTCAACATGGCCTTTGTGTCCTCTAAAAGACCCACCCACCCAAAACCTTTGGAGGATCGGGTCACTGATATGGGAAACATCAGCAGCAGATGCTTCTTTTCACCTGTCAACAAAGTGGGTCTAACGTGCATAGAGGTGTATGCTCTTACCAGTGCAGTGACAACCACACAATCCCTCACCAGCTTCATATCCCACATCCAGAGGCACCGCTGTTAGGAACTGAACACCACTCTCTGTGGTAAAGGGGATCACTGTTTTGCCCTTACCTCTGATCGTGTTTTTGAAGATTCATTCATTCAGGTCCATAATCTCTGTTATCATTCCAGTAAAATTACTGCTTCCCGCGATGTACAATGATTTAAACCTTTCATCAGTTTCTCAAGTTAGTCCCCATTCTTCCTTATAACTGTCTTTAAAAAAATAAAACAAAAACAGTCAGCATTACTTGAGATACATTGTGACAGTGAATAAGGTAATAATGAGGATTATAGATAACCTATACCAGCATGTGCACATACAAATCAATAAAGACTATAGAAATAAAGAGAGGTCACTAACTCCAGTACCACCCCAAAGGTTGACATGACAACAAATACAGCTGATTGTGTAGGAAGCATTAGCACAGTTGGAGTTACTCTTCAACCAGATTGCTGTGTTGATTAAACTACACACTACACAAGTCCCCTTGCAGTTTCTCTGTAAATATCTAGAGAACGTCAAGGATCTTGCTCAGTTATTAGAAGTGCAGCACTTGAGTCAGCTTAAGAGCAGGAGTGTCACGTTGTATTCAGTAAGGCTGGTTTCTTCGATCGCCGTCTCTCTCATCTCTCTCTTCCTCTCCTTGTATGATTGCAATAAAAGTAGAATTTCTTGTCATAAGCACATCTTGTGATGGATGGTGTAAAATAACCTCCCACATTATGAGATCCATCAAGTAGATTTAGACTTTTAGATTTCACATTTTAGCCATTTATCCGATGCTCTTATCACGGGTGAGCTACTGCAGCAATTTAATTCCTACATCACCAGTAATACCAGCAATCAGCAGTAGAGCCACACAGCCCTGGCAATGCAATAATGACAAAACATTTATGAGAAATGGTGTCAAATTTAGAAATAAAAAGTATGTATCAGAGGGTAGATGATACTATAACTATAATGTTGCAGATGGTAAAAGCTAGCTGGGTCAGTCACACCTCAAGGGAGAGGCTGTTGCGATTGGTTAAACAGGGGCACGCCACTGTGAGCTGTAGTGAATGATGCTATGCTAAAGGTTAAGGGTTACTAGATACTTGCAGAGAGCCATCATGCAGTCTGAGGCAGGTTAACCTTTGCTTCTCCCTATTGATTCACCCCACCAAAGAATCCGTATCGATTTGGCCTGTGGACCCCCCGGAAACAGTGACTTTTCTGTAAACAGAGCCGGGATGCACACGCACACACACACCCAAGCAGAATCCAATTTTATAGCATGACATGATCGCTCCAGTATGCGATTATTACCCACAGAAAATGAGGAGGCGTTTCTTCTGACACCTCCTATTCGTTTTTTTTTTGTAGAAGGGAAGAAGACTGCGGAGGCTGACATCAGATTGACGGTGTGAGTGGTTGCCTGAGCTGATGCGTGTCAGTCTCACTTTTCTTGGCCTGATGCAACTTGTCTCACTGTGGAACAAAATTAAAAAAAATAATAAATAAATCGAAGGCCAGAAAAGCTTGGTATCTCATGTTAGCAGCTTCTGGTTTTTTACGTCACCTATCACTAGTAACAAAACAGTCTATATTTGAGCTTGAAATATGTGAGCGCAGTAGGTGTTATTTGGCTTCAGCCTATAATTAGTATACTATGTGGAGATTAAATGCTCAGGTGACACTAGATTCTCGTTGGCCCAAAATCTCCACAGAGGGGTGTTTTATTCTAATTATGACATAAGGTTTACCTGCTTTTACCACTTCTGACTTGCTTTTTTTGTTTGTATTTCTTATGTTGTACACTTTATTAGTTTTCATTTTAATTCATCCCAAATAAAAAAGGAGGGTAGACTCAGGTAGGAGGGTTTTCACCAGCTTTTAATTGTCCTCGTATTGAATCACTTTGTAAAATTTCTCTCATTGCAAAGAAAGTTTTAAAGCTGCATTAAATGTTTTTTTTTTTTTTAAGAGCTGTAACAATTAGTCGATCAGCAGGAAATTAATCAGCAACTATTTTGAAAATATTTTTCAACCAAAAATGCCAAACCATTTGACTGCTTCTCAAATGGGAGAATTTTCTGCTTTTCCTTACTAAATTGAATATCTCTGGGTTTTGGACTGTTGGTCGGACAAAACAAGACATCTGACGGCGTCACCTTTCACCGGCATTCACATGCATTTTTATTGATGCTTCATAGGCCGAATGATTAATTGATTAACTGAGAAAACAATTGGCAGATTAATCGATAATGACAATCTTAGCAGCCCAATTATAGGTTTTTTGGCCACTTGGTAATCACCTTGTAAAGCTGTTATGGCAAACGTGCTAAAAAGCTATTTCCCATTTATAATCTTGGATGCACCACACAACATAAGCATTTGTATGGAGCCATGTTTGTGTCTATTACAAATGCAAGTCCAATGTTCACTCTCCTTTTACCTCTCTTCTTTAGCTGCGAGATGTTCCACTATGTTCAGCAGCTTTGCCCGTCTTCCCTTTGGTTCTGAGCAGGTAGCGTACAGTGGGTTCAATGGAGATTTTTTGCTATAAACCACTGCAGGAACAAGGAACTGCAGAGTTCCCCACAGTGATTTCAGTGGGTTTGTCCTTTTGAGCAACACTTTTTATATCACACATTGTCATTTGGACCAATGCTGTTATTGAAAGTATTGATTAGTGCAGCTTTAAAGAGAAGATGGCACCAGTAATTCCAACAAAAACACCCACTGACAACATGAAACAACTGTATGTGTGCTGCCTGGTGTGGGAAAACCCACTCAGTTTGAATCCTTCCTGCACTCCCTTCAAAGCACCACTGAAGTATTTGGCAATTTATTAGATTAACGTTATTAGTTCTACTTAATATAAAGTGTTAGGAGGACATTTGAGAGTAATCTGTTATCCAATTTCACAGGCGGTCTAAAAACGGCTTTTGGGATCTCTAGTGTCTCAATCTGCTCCTCCCTCTCGCTCTAATCTCCTCTCCTCCAGCTGGAGCCCAGGGAACTGGGGGAGCTCCAGTGCCACTCTGAGGAGGGGCTAATCTGGGCACGGGCCGCCCAGGACCGCTGCTCTGGTCCCGGGCCAGTGCTCTTGGCTAGCTCCCTGCCCAAATCGTGAGGCCCGCTCTGCTGGAAGCTTGCTTTGCTGGACAGCATGGTGACGCAGTGGTGGATGGAGGGGTCAAGAGGAGAGATGAGGAGGTGGAGAGTGGGTGGGAGGCGGTAAGGAAATAATGGATGGATGATGAGGAAAGGCAGGATGGTGGTGGAGAAGTGGATATATTAATCTTAGGGAAAATATGAATGATGCAATTCAAAGGGAGGTAGGTGAGAGTGCTTGAAACGGAGCCATTGGCAGGGAGAGCATGGGCAGTCATGACTGTGTGGAAAAGAGAGAGAGAACGGGTAAAGAAGAAAGAGGTTTACACACAAAAAGGCTGTCAGGCAACCTCTGATTTTGCTGGCAAAAAAATAGATTCAGACAAACAATCTTGCTTCTAACTAGACTCAGGACGTTAACATGAAAGACAGTAGAGCCAGCCAATATTATCTTATCGCAGATATAGTGGTGTCAAAGTATATGTCAGCCGATAACTGACAAGAAATTGTAGCACAGAAAAGATATGTTTGAGGTCATTTAGAAACAGTGTTGTCATTACACAGTTTGTCCACCAGAGAGCACTGACAAGTTTATTGTCCAACTGTAAAATGTCCCACTCAGTATTAGTACAGCCTAAACAACACTGACAGCGAGTAGATGCTGTACAGTAGGTGGAATCTGTCTTATAAGCACATTATAGTAAACATTTTAACGTATCAAGTTCAGTATTTATGACAAGGGAACTCCATGATTTGGGGCTCTGTATTAGTTTATCCTGTCAGTCTCTGAGGCTAACATTAGCTCACCCTGCTACAGTGGTGAGCTGTCCACAGTATTATTTAGTTTGTGCCTTTTAAAGTCTACTTATAAGTAAAACCAAAGTACTTGATTGCAATTTCTGTTTAAAATGATGCACACCCCTTGGGTTTTTCACAATTTCCTTTCTGCAATCAAATCATTTTTATAATGTATTTGTCCTCCAACAAACACTACCCACTGATTTCTATTACTGTACACTTTTAAAATACAGTTCTAAAATACAAAATTTGTGTGCAGTAAGCTTAATTGCATGAACTTTTAAACAGTACTGTTAATTGACAAAGAAAAGGAGTTGCCCACTTATGGAAATGTAGATATTCAAATTGTTTCTGACCTTGTTCTATTACTTTTTAAAAATCTTTTTCTTCTCAAATCTCAGTTGTAGCACCAGGTTTTGATACTTATTTTACCTTTCAAAACTGTAGTATTTTTTTCTTCTTCTCAGCTTTCCAAAGCTGATACGAGTTCACAGTAGAATCTGTTTAAATTTTATGCTGTGAGCTAGATTCAAAATCGGAAAAGGGTTGAATGGGAAGTTCATTTATGAGGCAAATATGAAGTCTTGGTAGAAAAATGAAAATGAAATTCCATCCAACATTTGTCAGCCCTGAAACAATGGATGGGATATCTTTAACTTACATATTTCCCATAGCAAACTAATGGGAATTTCTCATTTGTATCACATAATGGAAAAAGATCTCAGATAATGGTTAAAAGAAAATGCTGAAAGAGGAGTGGAGAAGAAGAAAACTTGGGGAGAAAGGGGATGTTAGAGATCTAAATAGAAAGTGAAACATTGCCTGGACAGAGCAGCAAACAGAGAGGCAGAGAAAAGAAGAGAGGTACAGAGAGGTGACAGAGAAACAGGGGGAAGAATAGGAGGAGGGGCTCAGACAGATGAGAAAAGTTTCTGGACTGAAATGAGAGGAGGACAGAACAAGGAATAATAAAGAGGTGTAGATAGTGAGGTGTGGGGTGGAGGGAAGAAGTGGCAGTAGAAGATAGAGAATACGAACATGATCCCCCACCGTCTGTGTGTCTTTTTGTGATAAGAGAGCAAAGGCAAGGGTTTGCGAGCGCAAGAGTGAAAGCAAAAGGATAGACTCACTTTCAAAGAAAAGTTATGGGAATAACTTTTTTTTTTTTTCTTCCTCACCAAAGCCTCTTTACTCTTACGTGTTTACTCTCTTAGCTTCTATTGGAGAAGCAAGATTCTTGAAGGTTTTTAAAGAAGAATTACTCGCCTCCTACCTCAAAGGAAAGGCTGCATAATGAACAGGATTTTCTAAAGCACAAGTATGTAACTATTCTTATGAAACTGGTCCTGTGTATACACACACACACACACATTAGACCAGCTTTAAATGTCTCTGCGAGGCAGCATTGCTGATTGTGACAGGCACTGGCACTGTGAGCTTGGGCTGGCTGGGCAGCTGGCAAAGCTTAAAGACCTCTACAGGTGCTTGGGCAGATGCCTGTGTGTGTGTGTGTGTGTGTGTGTGTGTGTGTGTGTGTGTGTGTGTGTGTGTGTGTGTGTGAGCTTTATCAGGGTGTGAAGCGGCATGCATTTCCTGTATTACGATGAGATTGCAGCAGGCGGTCTGTAGCAAGGAAGGCTCACACATTCTGCGATATGCACACACGCTCTTTCATCATAATGTAGACTAATATGGTAATAAAAGCAAGCACTTCTCAGAAAAAACTGTTAGTCAAGCAGAGCAGACTAGACATGGCACTTGAGCATGTGAATGTGAGTGAATACATTACAGCAATGATCAAAAAATAAGTACATAATTTCTGCTTTTTGCACATGAGTTTTTATTTATTTATTCATTTATTTATGGGTTTTTTTTTCTGCCACTAAGGCAGTGTCACGCTTTCATCATACAATCAATAACAAGCAGCATCTCTTGGTGTGTCCTTGAGATCAGGCAAAAATGAATATCAATATGCTCCTTCACAGATGTCAATAGAGATGCTGTTACTCATCTCTGCATCATAGAGTACCTGTCAAAAACAGAGAGCTACACACTCACAGCCTGCGTGAGAATGGTGCTCCTGCCAATAAGTGCTTGTCTGGCTGGTGGTGCTTGCTGGTCTTCAGTGTGCCTCCATTGGCAAACCACAGTATTTCTAAATTAAACCTGACGTTTAATTAAAGCATCCATTTAACCATGATGTCTCTCTGATCTTGTGATGGAAACATTAATTGATAAAACAATTAAAAAGCACATAAGGTATATTTAGTAGCTGTTCTGTAGCTTTCAATCGTATTGCTAGCATATCATCTGGGCAAACTCCCTTTTGCTGAGGAAGAATGTTGAATATGATCAAAAGCTCCAAAACGGCTACTAAATGGACCTTGTGGTGAGATTGTTTTGTCAATCTCTGATCTTCATGTGCGAAATCACTCCAGCCAGTAAACCAGTAATCTAGTCTAGAACTAGATTTAATCCCTGTTTGAGGTAACTGGCCCTTTAGTGTAAATACTATAATTTATAATAATAAACAGTTTGGTTTTACAATCAAGCCCAATGGTCATTTTTACCAGTAACCTGAAGTGAGTGTTTGCTTTAGTCATACTGACTTGTTTTGGAAGGTTAGTAGATTATTAGTGTAGTATTAGAGTGTAATTACTCTTTTGAAAACATTATGTATGAAAAGGATGAACAAGGTTTCTCTACAACTGCAGGTAATCTGTCTTTTAAAGCAGTTGTTTCCAACATTGTTTTCTTGTGACCCATCAAAGCTACCACTTGTCATAGGTTGCATATTACGTCCGAGTTTTTTATGGAGCTTTTGATTGTATCCCACAGTCTTCTTCAGCTTTGGTCGTGGTAAAAAGTGTTCATATACTGTATGTGGTTGCTGAAGAAGGCCATAGGATGCAGCCAGTAAGTGAACCTTGAGTTTCATTTCTTTTTTTCTTCTTTTTTTTTTTTTTTTAGATATTTGTTACCAAAGTCAGGAATGAACCTCCGCTCTCATATTGCTTCATTTGAATGGTTTTAAGGGGCCTGAAGAGGCAAAACTATCAAGTATTGCACAATAAAACAGGCAAAAATTAGATCATCGTTCAACCCCTCAGAATTCTTGTGTGACCCTTGGGGGAGTCCTGACCCCCAGGTTGGGAACCACTGTTTTAAAGCGAAAACTGTATTGAAATGAACATGCTGTTGTCTACGTAGAGCTATTCACTTTTCTTACTGACACATAGCTCTAGCAAGAATTCAGCCTCTCCATTACACTCATTAATTTTCTCAATATAACTGATAATCAGTCATTTATTAAAACTGCAATTGTGGTTCTAAAACCATGTGCCTGTTGTTTATTTTATAATCGAAACCAATGTCTTTGTGTCGTAGATACGGCCGCACAGTAAACCTCGGCGTCTAACCCATAGGTTCCTTATCTGACATTCAGCCCAAGCCCGGTCGCAGCTCATTGTTAATATCCATAATTGTTTTGACATTTTCTCAGCCCGTAGAGCACAGGTATCATTTACACTACCTTGCATAGCTTGTTTTTCAGGAAAGGTGGATATCTGGCTGTAGCACTGTCCACTGATAAAGGGCAAAGGGACCGTGAAATCATGAATAATCCAACACTAGCTCTATTAGCTGTCGCTGTCTGATTTTGGTCAGTAGGTTAAACATGGCTTTCTCCTCTGAAATGTTAGTGTATCATTTAAAAAATAATTACATATTTTTGTCAACCACTTTAAATATTGTGAACTGGCAGGTTCTCGGCTGTTGTCATCCGAATGTTGCAGGAAAAAGGAAAGAAACAGAGGACGTGTCACCACAGTTCTCGCTGTCCAATTAAGGACACATTTACATTTCTTTCCTATGAATTCATTGCCACGTTGTAGGTGAGTGTATTTCAATTTTCTGTTCACAACTTCTCTGGTTGTTAAGAATAAGAAGACTTCCCAGTGTCTTCACAGGGCCACGACAAGGCGTTGACATGTCTTTTTTTATGCTCCCAAGTTAATACAGACTGTAGAATCTGACTGGACAGAACTTAACCTGAACTATGACTCTCCTTGCTTCAAATCAATCTAATTATCACATTGTCAGACGTGTGGTGTTACTCTTTGTGGAGCTGACAATGTGGTGATGACATACACATAGTAAGAGGGCAGAATAAGGGGTCCATCCATTCAGACTGAACATTACAATGCAGAACTAACACTGTGCATGTCATGAATTGCTATTCACAGCCTAATTACCATTTAGAAGCTATTTTAAAGGTCAACAAACTCTTATTTTCCACCTTGCCATCAAACGTACAGGAAAAAGTAAACTTTCCCAGGTGAACATCTCACCTTGATCAAAGCAACATCTGAAAACTATGAGATTTTTTTAAGGCGACCACGGCAATCTAAGCCCACGTGTGGAAAGTGTTGATGGAACTGTCACTTTCTCTGACAACGCCTGTGACATCCTCAGCATCCAGTGACATTCATGTCAGCTTGTTGAAAGGACGTATGAGCAAATGTTCGCTGGAGAAATTACATTTTTCTGCAAGGCAGTTGTAGCTTTTAAGTGTCATCAATATAGTCAATTTGACGCGTGGATTGCACAGCAGATGGTGGTGAATATCTCAGATCCTGTACAGTGAACAGTGGTTTATGTGTGTGTGTGCAAGAGTGGGCATGTGCGGCTGTATTTCTACATAGTGTATGTAAATGCATGTCTGTCCTAGATATTTCATTTGCTACACAGGTGTGGAAAAGATGTATGCTAATCACCTTCTTCTGTATACATTAATTACCAAGGTACCAGAGAATGCAACAAGCAGACCTTATTTGCATGTTTTATACCAATGCTGAACCTCTCTTAGGAACAAAAAGCTACTCCATTACTTAGGATATAAAGCACTAATGGCAGTGATTAGTTTCTCTTTAAATATATACAGTGTACTCTAGGGATCACATCATGATTAGAAGATTTTTTTTTTGTCTCTTTCATTGGCCTTTTGAGTCACTTATGAAAGACGAAAGGACAGAACCACTATATATTATGCATTTTACCAAATGTGCTTTAACTTCAGTTAAAATCCCTGCTATTAGTGTGGGCTCATGTTTAAATGTGGCATTAGCTTTCATCATTAATTGATCGTGTATTAAAATTGTTGCAGATTATTTTTCTGTTGATCAATGAATCGACTGATCATTTTAGCTCTTAAAAAAGCGCTTCCAGCTAATGAGCGCTGTACTTCTGGGTGCAGCTGGACCTCACAGCCCTGATAGGCAGCCTTTGTGGAGGTAGTGTTCAGTGTGCAGCAGTGCAGTGCAGTTGAGATTGTAGTTCACCTCTTTGTAGTTTCCCTGGCAGAGGCTCACATTGTGGCGTTATGATCCCACCACTTGCCAGGAGTCGTGTGGTCTGTTGTGGGTGGAAGGAACACCTCTGAGGAGGAAGCACGTCGTGTCAGTGTTTCGTGGACACCTTCCTGACTGATGAACCCGCACATTGAGCTCAGCAGGAGAAGTGTAGACTCCAGAGGCGAGTTTCCACATCAACTAACTGGAAACCAATAGAGCCCTGTTAGAGAGCTAACACCTTTTTAATCAATGGGGTTGGACTAGGGACTGGGCTTGTAATGTGTAACCATCAATGTGGTGTGATAAATTATTAATTCTTTCATCTTCTCATATTGCAGCACTACACTGTGCAGCAGGCTCAACGCCAAGTGGTACAAAGCCGGTACAAAGCATGGCACATAATTCATAAATCATGCATATTTATGTGTATTTGCTTGATATATAATATGATGTATTCAATACAAAAAAAACCTTTAAAAATCTGTCATTTTCTACTTCGGTTTCTCTTGGTTTCGCTTTTTCTCCCTACCATCTTTCAGCCAAAATGATTTGTTTTTCTTAAAATGGAAAGTGTTGCTGCACAGCTACAAATGCTCCTATTCCTGTAGTGTGTGGAGGATTTCACATAAGCAGAGATATCTCACATATACGCACTGACAGAGAGGAAAAAACAGCCTGCACCTATCTGTGTGGGTGTTTGCATCTATGCAGTTAAGCAAATACTCTGAAATGCAGTGTTTCAGCATGTAAGACACAAAGAGACTGACTGTGTTTAAAACTGGAGGCAAATTACAATGAGTTAATAGGGGCAGCTGATGGCTCAGTCAACATCACTTGGGTGTGTCTATGATCTTTTTTGAAATATGTGCGTGGTTACACTGCATCTTTCATCATCTATGGTGGGGTCAGCACTTTGATTGGCCCATTACACATCATTATAACACTGGTTTTGTGCGATTAAGACAACTTAGACCACATTACACACAACTACTGCTGAATTACACACAGGAGACACACGTACTACACACACAAACGTAGACAAGGAAATGAATGGAAAAACACCCAATAGCAGTAAATTGATACATTTTCCCCTTTTCTCTGGCTCATTTAATCTTAGCTCTTTCAATGGTTGAATAGCACCCCATTGACGTGTTTGCTGTTCCATGTCACATCACATGTAAGGGCGCAGGCCTGTTGTACTTTATGTAATCACTCTTTGAAAAGGATTTGATTGCTTTCTTCTCAAGCAATCATCTGTTTATGTTCCTGAAATAACTGAGGCAGGTCCTGGGCACAGACCATGCTGTATAAATGCTGTGTAACGACGATAACACTTAATCTGAAAAAGAAAACAACACCTCTTAATTGGTAGAAAAGCTTTGTGAAGGTATGAGATTTTCATCCAGCAACATTTTTAGCAAGAAATTGTAAATTGCCAAAAGCTGGTTGGAATGGTCGGCTTTGGTTGGCAAGAGAGATTTTCCCAAAAGGTGCACAGAGCCAGAGCTTCTATTCCTTCTGATAAGGCGAAATAATACCTTAAGTGACTGAATCGACAGTTCTCAATTCGTGAAGCCCAGCTCGCTTTGTCTATAATCCTTTATTCTTTCTCGACTGGACTCGTGCTGTCTTTCAGCACTCGAAGAGGAAAGAACTGTTGGATCTGCACTCTGAACAGTCAGCAAAAACTCGTATCAAGCTCGGTCAGGAGTTTCTAGCTAGAGGTCGTGTATTTTCTCCTCAATCTTTTTCTGTCTCTGCTGGGGAGGGGAGGAGGTCAACAGAGCTGTGTCATTCACTAAGAAACAGTGTGTACACTCAAAGAGCAACAGAGACAGTGTCATGTTTATTCCTGGAAAGGTTGAGATGAATTTCTCACTTATTCACCCAACAGGCAAGATATGTTTTCTTTCAGTGGAAACTAAAGAAAACCGATAAAATTGGAGGTCAGACTCACTAAAATGGGAGTATTATTGATACAATGACACATGACAAGATGACGGATTCAGCATTGGATCAATAGTATCAAATTGCTTCTGCCGTATGGCAATGAAGGTGCTGTTGCATCAGTATTCAAGTGCAGTGCGCTCAAGGCTAAATAAGAGAACTTGACAGTTGAGGGAGTACAAAGAGAGACTTGCTGCAGAGTGAAGATGAAATTACGTCTTGTGAAAAGCAAGATCACAGCCACATGAAGGCCAGTTTACCTGGAGAGCAGCACCTTGTGAGTCTATTTGACATGTGAGCAACACTAACCAATAAGCAATAGTAGTGCTAAAAAATAGGTTAGTCGATTAATCGATTTGCCAATTGACAGATATCCAACAATTTTGATAATCACTTAATTGTTTTACCATTTTAACAAGCAAATATGCCAAACATTCTGCCTGTCCTGCCCATACACCCGCCCTAACCAATCGTGAGCACACCACAAGTTGTCAATCATGACATCACCCCCCCCCCCTTTATAAATAATAATAATAATTAAATAACTAATTAAATAACTAATTAACACAACACAACAAACTTGAACAAACTCCGCATGATAAGAACTACCTAAAATGACAGAAACCATTTTTGGGAAAAATCTATTTGATGTGTACTTTGATTTTTCAGTTTGTTTATGACCTATACTGCAGCCAGCCACCAGAGGGCAATCAAGATGTTCTGGCTTCGCTTTTGGGGAGCTGTCATGTAGCCCATCTTTATATACAGTCTATAAATGATTGATTGATTCGACAGATTAATCAATAATTGTCAGTAATTGTTAGTTGCAGCCCTGAGACAATGAACAAACCAAATACAAAAAACGGTTGGTCAGACATGACGACGATTTTGTAATTAAAGTTATTATAGACCTCAGCAATCACCCTAAAAACTTGCAATTTACCTTTAATGGCCAAAATGCGATTTCATAATGGGCCCTACAATCGTCCCGGCAGGCTGGATGAAAGACAGTGGTTATAAAGATTATGGGCACAAATTAACTACCACATACAGACATGAAATGGCATTCTCCGTTCCCAATCATGCCTTCCTCACATGAACTCATCTAAACTCTGCTCTTCTTGTCCAGTTTTTACAGCAGCCCATGGTGGGTTAAAGAGGAAGGAGACGGTGCCACCCTTATCAAATTCATCATGGAATATGGCCATCAATTCAGGGCAAGATTGCACTCTCTTCCAATGCTCAAAATGGCTGAGCGCTAAGCACCCATCACACAGCATCTTGGACAATTGCCTGGCAGTCGGGAAACCAACTGTGTTGAAGGCTAGAGGGAATTTACCTCTTAAAACCTGCCTTAAATCGAATTTGTAAACCTTTATATGGTGCTTTTTTTTTTTTTCTCTGCAGAAGCAAAGGAGACATTCAGCATGGATTATTTTGCAGAGTATGTTTGATGTTGAGCGCTCCCCTGCACTTGCCATCAAAACAAGAAAGAAAATACATAATGTAATATTCTCGATTTTTCTCTCTTTGATCTTTGGCCTTCTTCATGGTCAGATTCATTCCCTCTGACCCGGAGTGAAGGCCTCTGGAGAGAGTTTGAGCAAAATGAAAGTGAAATAAAATAAGAGCCGAGGCAATCCAAACAACTGTTTAGGTAAATGAAGAAAAATCTGTGTGGTAATGACACTAAGTATCCACGTGTCTTTGGGGGGCTGGCTGTCTCTTAGCAACAGTGGTGTTGTTGGCGTGGAAACCCTTGGCAGATTGGAGGCATTATTCACCAGGGCTTAATTAGAGGGGTAAAGATTAGGCCAGGGTTGTCTTTAATTGAGAGGTGTGCATGCGTGTGTTAGTCAGTGTGTGTGTGACTACATACACAAACCTGGTTCTTTGATAGTTTGCATAAACTGTGGTGGAAAGACAGGTGTGTGTGTGTGTGTGTGTGTGTGTGTGTGGTTCTTCTTTAAAGCGATGACAGTGCTTTGAATGACACTCACACACACACACACACACACACACACACACACACACACACACACACACACACACACACACACACACACACACACCGTACCCTTTCATGCTCTAACCTGACCATGTTATTCATATTTGAATTGAGGACACAACAGTCATTTTAGGTTCACTTCAAAGTTTGGACTATTGGCTCACAATACTTAACCTTCAAGACTTCAAGTAGAGGTGGCAAGGTCCCACATCAAAGCTTTTAAGCCCTTTTCAAGCCCCTTTAAAGAGCCTTTAAGGGGCCACCTCATAAGTCCAACATGTCCAAAACATCCTTCGTGTGTGAAGATCACATTCTAGTTTCAGTGGGGAGTCATTATGTTCCACCTTCACAGGAGGGGAGTAAGCTCTTTTCTTTAAAAGCCTGTATCTGTGCCAGCTGAGTATTCTGGCTTGACTGTTGTTTTTTTAAGGGAAGTGAACAGACCATCTTGTCCAAACTGGGATCATGCTGAGTGTGGACTTTGTGGAGTGTGAGATAAATGGATCTCCCCAGAGACTAATATAAATCTTGCAGATGGTGTGAACCAGGGAGGGAGGTCTTACAGGAAGTGTCACACAAACACAGTTGAGGTACCTTCGCAGTCATTTAAAAAGTGTGTATATGTCAGCTGCACTTGTGGAGGATTCAAAAGTCACACTGTTTATTTTAAGGAGGTTTAACCAATCCGAGTGCCTAATTTAACCCTTTGCTGGATTATGAAATTCTCTCTGATGGTTCATGAAAAGATACCAGGTGAGATACTAAAGATGAGACATTGATAAATCCAGATTTCTGTGTTCATATACCTCACTAGGTTCAGGGAGAAACTTTCTATGTTGACCCCCCCCCCCCCGGTAGTTACTGTTGCTATGCCTGTCAAGCTTTCCATTCTGGCAGGACACATAAGCAGTTTACCATGATAGCAGTGGCAGACTTACTACAAGAAATGAGTAGTCATTTTTGAAACAATGTGTCTTTGATTTCACACAGAAGTACACAAAAGCAGACTTCTCATTACTAGCTGACAGCTGTCAGTGTCAGCTGGATTATATCAGTTGTTGCTAGCTAGCTAATTAATGCTAACTCCATGAGTTGGTTGAAAAAGGCTGACTTAATGTTTGTAGCTGATTCATTTTAAAATGAGAACCCTGTAAACGGCTCTTATGCAATTCATGGCTACATACATGATGTGATGCTAAAATACTGAGGCTAAAGCTACATTTCCAGCAATAAGTCAACATCCTCATCATTTGAACCTCCATGTGAAAGACCCTGAAATAGAAAAGCAGCATTGTTCATGGACGTGTGTTTAACACAATGTAACATCTAACAACACTAGCATCACAAAATTAGGTAATATTTTACAAATGTAGAAATAACCTTTCTTGCTTTCACAAATAGCAAAAGCAAATGCTGTTGGATTGTTTTGAATATTTTCTCTAATTGTTTTTCATTTGACTCTTCCGTTTTTTAGCCCTTTTGTACAGGTGGACATTAACTTTAAAACAGGAGTTAGTTTCCCTTTAAGACAAAAGGTGAAAGTAAGAAGAAAGCAGCACTATGGCATTTCAGCCATGTAGGTTCGATATGCCTCGCCTCGACCTTTCCCTGTTCTACAAAAAAAAAAAAAAAAACGACAAGAAACTAACTGGGTCACATTTACAACCTGCAAAACTCTCTCTCTCTCTCTCTTGCTCCCACTATGTCTGTCGCACTCACCCAGAGAGTAGATGACCACAGAAATAATGTGGCATGACTGTATCCCCTCCACACTATAATTGTAGAGACAGAGGGATTTGGAGTTGACCTATAACAACTTAAAGCCAAAATATCAGAATACATATGTAAGTCCTAGAATATGGAGCTTTTACTTTTCTCCTGGGCACAGACTTTTTGGTTATCTCTCTTATGTGTCTAACACACTGTGTGTGTGTGTGTGTGTGTGTGTGTGTGTGTGTGTGTGTGCATGAGAGGAAAGAGAGGCTAGACAGTTTCCTTCAGTGGGTGTTTCTGTCAGGGCGGGAGGAGGAAGTGGCACAAAAGAGCTGGCTGATTGTCTTCATGTCAGTTTCCTGTAAAGGTTATGTTTCTGTCAAAGGAATTGGATTCAGTATGTCTGCCTGAGTGGCCATAGCTTCTCATCTAAAGTAAGTTTTTATCTCGGCACTTATCCACAGTTGATTGGCAGGTTTGGTCATTTGGGATCAAAGGAGGGCATGAGAAAATACAGAGACACAAAGTATATAAGGGAAAAAGCAGTGATTTGCCATTATACATGCACATATACAATAAAAGCTGGAGATTAAGCCTTAGATCCTGACGTAACCTCACCTTGAAAGACTCACCCAGATTGGAAACCCCTCAAGCCTCGCCTGCTTCAAATGAACCCACGTGGCAGAAAGACGGAGATGTGCCTCTCATTGAAATCTGAAATAGACGAAATGGAGAAACTAAAAGCACCTTTAAGAGATTGTTCCTTTATTATTCAAATCCCCAACAGGCAAAAGAGAAAGAGCTGGGAAGTGTCACACGTTCTGATCAGACGTGATCAAAGTGCATTATACACCACAGCAGCTAAATGCAGTCTCATTCCTTGGCACTTCTGGGTCAGGGAGCATTTTACTGTAGTTTTGTGTGTGCGAGAAAGAGAGGGTAAGAGGGAAAGAAACAAAGAGGCGTAACATAAGGAGAGTGTTGGCAAGACTTCTGCGAGTCATTAACAAGTGGGCTTTGCATTCTTGTCCATTCGTGTATCTCGTATTGCCTGAGTGCCAGTTTCTTTTCTTTATTATGAAAGCCTTTCAGACACCTGAGCTTCCCCTGCTTCTATTCAGCTTCTTGATTGGCCCCAGATGTCCACATGGAAATGATGTCAAACCAAGAGTGCACTAGGAGCCCATTTCTTGCAATTTCTCCGTTCGCTCTAATTCAGCTGCTCACTGCCGGGAAACAGGCACAAGGAAGAGACCACAACAAACAAGCCAGCAGGAGAAATATAAGCAGAGAAAATGAAGGCAGCGACAGAGAAACCTTAGCTCGGTTGAAGGTCTTGCTGTATCATTGAGCCACATTAGGGATGAACGAGGTGGCTCTGGAATAATACGGCGCAGGTTGACACAAATTTAGGTGGAAGTGTCGCGTCAGGACAGAAGTCTGGGGCACATGCACAGCAAAATAGTGCAAAAATCAACACTTTGTCTGGGTTTCTTTACAGCAAGTGCTCTGTCATTAGAGTTGATGTTACACTTCACCAGCAACACGTGTTCACTCCTGAGTGACACTGTGTAAGCAATGCTAAATGAGAAATGCAGCAACATATGCAACATATAATGCATTTCTTATTTATTACGTTTTTGTCAGTAAAAAACAAAAAAATATACCAAAGACAGGGCTGCTATGATTTCAAGTGTGGAAAAGAAGCTCATGTAAATGATGTGCTAATGCTCAATGTGATGGCCAAAGGTTGATTACAGCTGACACCGTGAGGATTTAGGTTGATTCATGCTGGGTTTGTGACTGATAGGTTAATGACAGGACAAATACTGTTGGCTCATTTTGGACGCATAATAACGGGCAGATACTGACCCCACAAATCAAACAGAAATCTCCCATCATTCACTTGCAGTATACAAGAAACACAACAAAGCACATGCACATAGATAGACACTATCACATAGTCCGCACACAACATTTTCTCCAAGACAAATGGGTTTTGAAAGATGAAATGGTTACTTAAAACCCTTATACTTACTTTCAAGGGCATTTGGGTCAACATCCTAAATTTTCCTTCCCTTTTTTCTTTTCAGCATTTCACAGTATAATGCTGATGTGCCATTTGCTTGTCCCTCCTCAAGTATTTATCATACTTTATTACGTATTTATCTGTTATGAAGTCATGATCTCTGGACCCACAGGAGGAATTGCTACTCCTTCAGTAAAAAACATGCAGTCTGTGCCAAAAATTATTTTGCATGTTGTGTGAATTCTCGATATAGATTCTATAGGTCACACTTGTTATGCTGAAGTGCGTTGTTGCCAGAATATAGGAAGATGAAGTACTTTTAAATATGATTAAATACATATTACCAGCAAGGATGTAATCAGAGTTAATACCACAGCGTATAAGTTCTTCATTATGGGTAAAACTACAACATTTTAAATTTTAATTCAGTAAAGGTGAATTAATGTTAGCTGTAAAGTGTATTCAAATATCAAGAGTAAAAGTTGTGAAGATGATTTTGAAGAATATTACAGTTGAATTTGGCTTTCATGTTAAACAGTTTTTCTCCCATTTTGGGAATTTTGATGATTTTAATATGCATCTTATCATTTTGCTGAACTTAGGCCATTTTTCAGAGTTACTGAAAGGTTTATATTTTGGAGATTCAAGATCTTTATCTTGTGCTGAATGAAAACTCTGAATTTTGAAATTAACTGGTAACTTCACTTATCAGATAAATCTAGTAGAGTAAAAAGTACAATGTCTCTTTCTTAAGTATAGTGGAGTAAACCCCCCAAAATGGAAATACTAAAGTAAAATACCAGTGCATCAAAGTTGTGCTAGTGTATAGTACTTGAGTGAATATATTGTGCTTTGCACCTATGCATGATGCTTATTACATTAAGTTTAAAGCAAGTATATTGTTTTTGGTGCCGTGGAACATGTCATATTTCTTCTGCTTTACTCGCATATTCGTCTTTGTGCACACAGCCTATACACACTGCAGTATGATTTGATCTCACCTGAGCTTGGTATAGTGGCAGTATTCACAAAGGAAAAAGCTTATGTACAATTATTCAACCATTTTGTACAATTTTGAGCTTTAGTCAGCATCATCTAAAAATCTTATTCATGCTGTGACATGTTTTCGTGTGAATGCCACTTAGAAAAATGAATGTATGGTATGTATACCTGTAATTTGTGTCACCCAGAACAGCAACCTCATGCTTTCTTCTCAAAGTGGACATGTTAAATTACTCTATTACCCAAGAAAGTACTATTATGTTACATTAACATGTTACAAAAGGAGTGCGACACCCCCCTGCAGTGCTTGTCGCATTGCCACGTGAAAGAAGTTCATTTTGTCTGACTCGCGGTGCAGACTCACATAGGGGAAGGATATTAGTTTGTGATGGCTTGATCAAACTTTTTGTTGTTTTTTTTCCTTTTCCATCAGACAGCAATTCGCCAGTCAATCTATCAGCCAGCCAGGAAGTGTTGCTTACCGAGCCAAAAACTCCCCTTTTCATCCACAGGCCTGACACAGTAGTCTGATGTGATGTGTCTGATGTGCGCGCATGTGTGTATAAGTGTGGGCTTTCTTCTCCCACTGCATCAAAACTAAACCCCAAACATGTCTCTCGGTGTGAATCATTTTTCTATGATATTTCTGTGTGATCTCATTAGACCACAACAACAACAAGCTGCCAGGACAAAAGAACAGAGTACAGCAGAGGTGAACAACAACAACAACACCAGTTCCCATCCACAGCATTGTCACCTCCTATGGGCACGTTCTAAAGGTTGAGAATGATGAAAAGCAAAGTAACACCCCCGGGCCAGCCACTGAACACTGCCTAGGGGCTACCAGAGTACTGCACTCTCAGCAAGTCAACTAGAGTACAGAACACTGTGGCCTGCTGCCTCAAAGTAAGGAGAAGGATTGAAGAGTTTTACTGCACAGTGAGATACGCAGCAGTGAAATACAGTGACACTGATTTCTATATAAGAACTAACTGAACAAAACTTGAAAGAAAGTATGAAACATTTAAGAATACAGGAAAATATCTAACATGCTGTGGTCCTATTTATGGATGTTAATGTTCAGGGTTTGTTTGCAAGTTTGACACACGGTGCTGCATCAGGACAACTGTGAGTAAAAAAAGATGCAGCTAATTAAAAATAATTAGCTGTGATGGGTTGATCAGCTAGGCTATAAACTACTGACAGTATGGACCTATTTCAGATCTGTTTTGATGAGACTGAGCAGCCAACAGTCAAACACAGACTGTTTGATGTGTATGCTAGTGCATTCTTATGTCTTTTTTAGGGGATTTTATTTTGAAATCAGTCTGAGCTTCCAATCAAGAATTTCCAGATAAAGTGTAAAATTTGTGTGCCACTTGTACTGTATGTGGCTGTCTAGAGCAGAGGTTCCCAACATGGGGGTCAGGACCCCCACAAGGGGTCACAACATGAATCTAAGTGGTCGTAAGATTATTGCAAAGGTAGGAAATTAGGAAAAAAAGGACAATGTTTTTTTTTTTTTTTTCTTCTCAGACTTTGGTCCATTTTTTTTCCTTTTTTTTTCTTTCAAGTTTTACCTCATTTATTCAAATAAAACATCTGCAAAGGGGGTCGCAACAATCAAAGTTTGGGTACCACTGGTCCAGGGTGTAGAGCACTATTATACTATATATAAAGAATGCCACACCCATTGTGATGGTGCATTATGGGAAAGTCTGGAGGTAGTGGGACATTTTGCTTTAGTGAAAATCAGAGAAATGATCTGCCACTTGTCTCAAACTAGAGGCATGTATTTTTTATTATTTTGATGTATGAAATAAGTCTCTCTTCTCTCCTCTGTAAACTCAGTGCAAACCAATTTGGAAATGATGTTTGATTATTAATAGCTAATGCATGCTAATACATTCAACTGATTTACATGAGTGACAAATTTATAGATGTTCATAGATGCAAATGGAAAACATAAAAATTATATCAAAGTTGTCACGTCTGCACATTCAATGAAATATTAAAGATATCCAACACTTCAGACTGCCAGGAATGGAAATGAGAGTTACCAATCTTCAGTCTGGCAGGTGAGATATACCTGAAACATCTTTAACAGCGGCTTTAACTCTTCCTCTCTTCTAGCCTCGGTATCTTTCCCTCTCTTTCTGTACTCTGCCAGGATTGTGATGTTCTGGGCTCTGATGAAGGCTTTGGTTGCGGCGACGACAGAGTAATTAAAGGGATTGATTGCAGCACAGGGAGAAGCATTGCAATGTGTGTACAATACACACTCAATGACACGCGCACACAGTTTTTTCAGGAGATACATCACTTCCACTCTATTTCGCAGACATTTGAAATTACAGTGCTAAATGTACCAAGTCAATCCAAAGTAAATCCCGTAAGCGCTGAAAAGCATTAATTAACACCATGTGATAGAATATGTCTAGGTGGCAATTGCAGGAAGAGAGTATTGTTTTTCTACAGTATGTTGTGTAATGAACATACTACTGTATATGTAGTAGTAATATCGCTACAAAATAGACAAAAAAATGTAATGGGTTTTCTATGACCAAAAGTTGTTGGCTTTTCTTTCAGAAAGGAAACACAATTTGGGCATTAAAAAAAGGGAGGCACTTCCAAAGTTGCCTTTAAATAAGGGGTATTATGGAAAACAAGAATTACCTTGTTGTGTTGTGTCGCTTGCTGTTACTTGTTATTCAAGTGCTGTTAAAGCATGAAGCCGGTACTCTAAACTGATTCACAAACTTTTTGAAGTAATAAAATTTCACCATTAAAAAAAAAGCCATTCTAAACTGTCCCTTTGGGGGGGAATGATGATATTCAGTGTTTTAAAGCAAGACACTGTAACTTTTGAAAAAAATAAACCACCACTTTCTTCCTCTTAGAAATGGCTCTCTTCAATACACTCAGGAGTTCCATAGCCTTACTCGATCTGATATGACCAGCAGCTTATGGTGACTTAGTTAGAAGTTAGTTAATGTTTGCAAACTTTAGATAGATATAACTGACATTACTGAACTTGACGATCCAAAATGAAGTCGACCCAGAATGGCCTAAACAGAGAGAAAATGCCAACACTGATGCGCCACTAATTAAGGAGCTGCTGTGGTCAAAAAGAGTAGTAAGGCATTTCATTTTTCCTGCACTTCTGTGTTCACACTCTCCAGCTTGTGTCAAAAAACACATTTTTCTCCCGATTATGACGCACCATGTGATAAATCCTTAACCAATGCAGATAAGCTACTGTATATAACAGGTGATACTGTCTCACATCTTGTGATAATAAGTCATAAGTCTACCATTCTGCGCTACCTTCATGTGGGCTTCCAGGCTGAGACAAGAAAACAAAGAATTACAGTATTCCAGCCGATGCATGTGGGAAAAGAAGTGCCAGAATGACTCTAGATGAGTAAATGAGCAAGACCTGGGAATGTGCTTTGGAGCGCTCCACATTTCACCGAAAAAAAGGAAGAAAAATGTACTTCCCTGTAAATGGCGGCGAAGTGGCTGCCTGATAAATAGTAAACGATCCAGTTTAAGGTGCTACCTGTTTTCCAGCTCAAGTTATAAAGCAATCAGACAGAATATCGTGACCAATAGTTTTGAAAGGTTGCAGAGAGGTGAAGTAGAACCAGATGACGTGCAGACCATTTCCCACAGCAATGAGAAGGTGATTTGTGGCCTTGAGTGGCTCCACTCTGCGCACTGTGATCTGAGAAAACGGCAGCCCGGGGTTGGGTCAGGGC
>VMKM01003545.1:0-34171 GCA_008360985.2 Macquaria ambigua | reverse complement strand
TACATTCAAACCGCACATTCTGCACTTTATGTATACTTTCTGTATATACTGTAAATATTCATGTACCCTGTATATTTATATTCATTATGTTATTCTACTGCTTATGCACTTCTGGTTAGATACTATCTGCATTTCGTTGCCTTGTACCTGTGACATGTGCAATGACAATAAAGTTGAATCTAATCTGAATCTAAAAAATCCAACAAGCAACAGAGAACCCAGCATCACAGGAGGCATGAAAACGAGGTGAATGGGCCAGGAGGCGGTATTAAGATGTAGCTGAAGATGGGAGACTTTGGTGGTTTTGGTTTTTTCGTTTGTTTGAGAGACGGCTCTAATTACTACAATACGCAATTTCTATGGAGGTCAGGTGTTTTCATTTTAAACTGTTACATCTTTAATGTTTCGTCTCCTCAAAGTGATGCTGGAGTGCGTGAGGATGTCCTGTTTGGTGAATGAAATTCCTTCGTCCTTGTGTCTCTTTCTCGCATCACCTGATGGGAGGAGCTATGACGAGAGGAAGGGACACGAGTGAAGGAAGCGAGGAGCCACATCAGCTAAATAGAAAGCATCATATAGATCCTGATTAACTTGGGGAACTCTCAGATTAAAGGGGGGCTGGAAGACATACGTTGTGCTTCTTCAGCTCCCACGTAAACTTAGACCAAATTAAGAATTGGATGGATTCATCTTCATCTCATCTTTCATCTTCTCTTAGTCTCTCGTTTGTAACCACCTCTCTGTATTTCTCTCTCTTTTCTCTTTCTCCTTATTTCTCAGTCTTGTTACCAGTCTCTTGACATCAGCTCTCCGGGTTTTTCTTTTTACACTTTCCTCCTTTCTTGTTTCTCCTCTGGCTTTTCAATCTCTCTTCTCCTTCTCTTCTCCATTCTTTTCTCTCTCTCACTCAATCTCAAATAAATTAAAATCTCTCTCTTTCTTCTCCTACCACTACCTCTGGAGGGAGCGGAGGGGCCTCCTGGCGATCCCGATCCCGCTGACATTTTTACCCGTTGCTCGTCATTAAGAAAACAGTGTTCCTCTCTCTGCAAGGTGCTGGGCAAACACAGCCACCGCCAAATAAGAAAATATCGGTTCTCTCCAAGGCAATTTCCTTCAGCAGGGTTTTCCTCGAATGCCTCACTCGCCCCCAATGTTCTGCAAATGCTGAGAAAGAAAGAGAGAGAAAGAGTCTTTTCTAAAATGATTTCTGGTGAGGGAGAGTTTGATTGACAGTTGTTATTTGTCAATACAGAGAGACGTAAGCTGAGAGCGAAAAGTGGCTTGTTACCTGGACAGCATGTTTGTTTGTACCTAACAGACTACAGATGGATTCACATATGAACTATTATTTGTTTGTGCGTATGTGTTTGTGTCTGTGTACACAACGGGAAAGAGGACTTGGTTTTAATTAGCCTTGATAAGTCAAAGATGAGACTGTGACCCTTTTGAATCCTTGACGGAAATTATGATCAGACACCATGTGGCAGGAGACGTTAGGATATTTATAAAGCATCTCAGAATCACTCAGAGGAAGCGCTGACTTAAACTAGGACTAAAAACACCCCTACCTCAGAGGAGGACTTTAGAATTGTTTACGAAGCTTTCTACACTATATTTCAGAAAGAAGGTCGAGATCCAGCTTTTCAAGTGGACTCTGGTGTGCTTCGTGTACAGTGTGAAAGCAAAAGAGACCAACTACAGGATTTTGAGGGTAGATTTCAAAAGCTAAACTACAATTAAATCCATCTGCTGATTGTGAACTGTTCGGAAAGCGAGCTCCCGATCTGTACAGGCGATATACTGTATATCCTATATTTATACAAGATCATTTGGTAACCGTGGCAACACAGATGCACATCACCACGTGAGTGAAGGATTTCCGCTGGTACATCAGAAAGTGGGAAGAAGCCGAAACTGTCCTACTCTGTCCTAAGTGAGTGAACTGTAGTGACCCCTGTCCCCCCGAAATATACTGTTACAAAATCTTTTGTGAGCATGTTAGCATGTTTATTGTAACATTTAGCTCGAATCGCTGCAGTGCCTAAGTACAGCCTCACAGAGCTGCTAGCATGGCTGCAAACTCTTAGGGCGTTTTCACACCTAAACTGTTTGGTTCAGTTAAAACGAACCCTGGTGCGTTTGCCTGGTTAGTGTGGTTCGTTTGGGCAGGTGTGAACGCAGCAATCGCATTCGGGTGCGGACCAGAACAACCGTACCGAGACCCTTTAGAGGAGGTGGTCTCAGGAAAGGTATGATTGGCAAAGGGAGTGGTATGACTGGTCTCGGTACAAAATACAGCCACACTGCCTGTTCTCTGTGGTTGTGGCTGCCTCTTTTAAAGAACCACAAATGTTCTCAAAGTTACATCAAGTGCAAGAGTTGATGAACTCCAGCTTTCTGCAATTCCACAACCTCATGTCGTCTCCCACTATATTCTAGCATTGCGGTACTGCAGGGCACCACTGAATTCTTGGTGTTGCCAGTTGGCAGTGGGCTCAGGAAAGGTACAGTCCAGGGTATGAGCTCCTTCCAGGATCTTGTTTTCCCACAGTAAGGCACGACAGCTCACTGGTTAGCACAGTTGCACCTATTTGAGTTTGTTTATGTGAGTTTCAGGTGGGCTGGAGACTCTGCAGTACAGATTTATCGTTGTAATCATTTGATGAACCTGCATTCGTCCAGCCTGGTTCATCTTCTGTCTAATCCATGCTCTGATAGGTTCCAGCCCACATGATGCTGAAAGTAGTTAAGCACGTAAAGGCAATTTTATCCACTGAACTACAGCTTTTAGGATAACTCGCTGCATTGACTGTTTGCCACAATGTGCTTTGCTTTAATGCCAGCAATTTGTTTTCTACAGTGGATGTATCAATTTGGAATCACACTACAGACTTTCCAATAACAATGGGTCCAAATTGGTTGTTGAGTCTTATGCTAAATTTATCCACTCTGGACCACAGTGTAATAATGTCTGTGACTTGATAACAACTTCTAAGATCTAAGAACTAAGGAATGCTCATAATGGGGCATTTTACCTGATTGTTGCTTAGCCACCCTGCCAAACACACAGCATCATTATGGGCCACCCTGCCAAACGCGCATGCACACATACCATTCCTGCAGACAGATGTTCATGGTTGGGTTTGCTGTACTATTCCCAGGGGACTTCCATGATGCCTCGCACCTGCTTGTGAATACACTCAGGTCTACTTCCTGGTCATCAATCATCGCCAGCCTCCCTTTGCCCTCGCCATGGAAACAGCGGAGCCAAGACCACCAGAGTAACTCACAGAAAAGCACAAAAATGACAATTAACGCCAATAAAAACAACAATGACAATAACCAGCCAGTCAAACTGAGCTATGAGGATTATATGAGGATGATATGAGTATCAGTAAAATGCAGTAACTTGATGATTTGGTAGCCTACAGCAGTGGTTCCTTGTTCAGCTGGTCCACACATAGACCAACTGACACATTCAGTTTATTTCCATCCGTCCATTCGGAGACTGTCCTCCCAAGAAAAACAACAGCATCAGTTGTTGCAGCAAATCCCCCAAAACAATTTTTTAATGTTCAAGTGACAAAGCCCTCCAGCGGCCGCAGGAATTATGACGAAGGAGGAAGTCAGGTGACATCGTTACTGAGCAACAAAGTCTGTGGAGGAGAAGGCGAGGTGAATGGATGGGGCAAGAAAACATCATACTTTAACACCAGAGACTGTGTTCGTTTGCTGTTTCCAACCAACAGTCAACGTTGCTTTCTTTTAACCGTGAACAGAATCATTCCCAAACCTTAAATAAGTCGTTACTATGGTAACCATGATGATCAGAGTCCCCTAACCTTAATGAAATAAGAATTTTGACCTAAACCACAATGTTTGGTGCACACACGTTGGACAGTATCATTGATAGGTTGATTGACACCAATTGGGTCACGCACAAGCTTCACTTAAAGCAGTGGGTGAAATGCTGGTGTTCCAATGAAAAGATTTGGTCTTGCTGAAGCTTCAGTTAAATGAGTAAACTGTACAAATGGATACATTTATTTTTTCAGTGAGAGACAAAATGACCACAAAGAAGTGTAAAACCACAACAGAGATTAAAAAATGACTTCACAGACACAAAACTGCTACAAAGAGACACAAAGTGACTACAAATGACATTTGCAACAGTGAAGTAATTTACCTCAATAGATTGTGTTGCAGTGCTTGGTGGAGGCTACTTGTCTTTTCAGCAACTTAAAGCCTTGTTTGTTTTAGGTAATAATAACAACGTGTCAAAATAAAGGTGGTAATGAGTAATTAGAATACTACATATAGCACCTTTAACAGAAGTTGTGGTATATAGTGGTACAGTCAGCGAGCATGTCGACATTCTCGCGTAAACACACTCGCTGCTGCAAGGATTGAACCTGTGATGTTTTGATTATGGGGCAGACTCTCTAACCTGCTGCCAGGTTACATAAAAGCCAGGCCAACACATAACCGCTGTCTTTGTTTGGAGGTGCTGGAGCCACAAGAGCCCCTAGCACCCTGAGGTGTTTACTGGAGGCAGCAGCTGCACGAGAGATGCCCAAAGAAAGGAGCTCTTTCACCTGGGGGCTGGGAGAGGGAGGGAGAGGGTGAGGGGGTGCAGGAGGATGAGGGTATGACAGAAAGAAAGGTGAGATAGAGAGATAAGACAGGAGGAGAAAGTCATGATGAGAAAGTGAGAGACAAAGAAAGCAAAGGGAGCAAGTAAGAAAGGAAAAGATATAGAAAGGGGGGAAAGTTTGTAGTTTGTAGTTTGCTCCTTCATGGAGCACAGCTGATTTAAACAGTGAACAGTTTTCATGGTGGAAAACTTCAACTGAGACTTTTCAAACTGCTCAGTTTGTTAAAACAAGACTGAGAGTCTACAGCCATACTAGCAGCTCTATGAGGCTAATGTCAGCATGCTAACATGCTCACAGTGACAATGCTAACATGCTGATGCTTAGCAGGTATAACATCTTAGTTTAGCATGTTAGCATGCTATCATTTGCTGATTAGCACTAAACAAAGAACAGCTGAGGCTGATGGGCATGTTTTGCAGGTATTTGGTCATAAACTGAAGTAGGCTACTGGACAACATAAATGTTTGACATGATGATGGTGCTGCAGGAAAAGTTAAGTGATCACCAAAGTAAGTAAAGAGTTTTCCTCTGGGGACCATGAATGGGTGTACCAAATTTTGTTCCAATCCATCCACTAGATGTTGAGATATTTCACAGAGTAGGTGAAAACTTTTACCTGCTGGTGGCGCTACACGAAAAGTCAGGGGATCACCAAAGTCATTAGAATTCATCCTCTGGGCACCATGAATGTCTTTACCAAATTTCATGGTAATCCATCCAATAGTTAATAAAAAATGTCAACCTGCTGGTGGTGCTACAGGAGAAGTCAAGGGATCACCAAAGTCATGAGGATTCATCCTCTGGAGAACATGAATGTCTGTCCAAAATGTCATGGCAGTTCATTTTGCTTAAATAAATGATTTCCAGTTTGAATTTAATTCAGTACATTGCCACAGTTCAATGTTAAGATTGAATATTTAGAGATTTCCTGTCACATCAACAGATTTAATGAATTTGCTTCAGTGCAGCACAAGTTGAAAGCAGAACGAGCAGATGTTGCTGCAGAGTAACATACATGTTGATTATCCACAGTCACATAACACTCATTTTAAGTTATTTTCAATTTTATTTATATAGCGCCAAATCAAAACAGAATTATCTCAGGGCACTAGACCGTACTCGTAGGTTTTAGAGGTCCAGATGTGAGCAGAAACATCTTAAAATGCTGATCACTCCTCGTTCTCGCAGTAATGTTGGATCTCCTGTCCCTGGTTTCAAAACATTCTCTGTTGTTGATTCCTACTGAATATGACCCCTTGACTTTTACCCAAACAAAACACAGGCATTTGTTTCCAATGAAAACACAAGCGGAACAATTCATAACAGAGGCTCGCACCAGCATTCTTTGGTTTTAAGAGTAAGATGAAATGAGTTTGTGCTCCATCGGTTGCCACAGAAATGCCTCTCTGTTTCTCTTCTGCTTCTCAGCAGCACAGAGAACAAAAAGACGAGGAGTGTTTGTGCTCCGAATTCAAGCTTCCAGCACGTATCCTGTTTTTCATTGTACCAACGGATATTTCTCTTTGTTAAAGGTAACCTCTTGCAGAGCCATGGAGCTGCTTTATATGATATCATTTAGATAATAATATTATATTATTTATATTTATAAGCGGGTCTCTGTTTAGTTTGGCTTGTGCATGTGCGTACTATTCCACTGATCGGTGATGCGCCAACAAAGACAGAGAAGAAGAAGAAGAAGACTGCACGTGAGTAAACATGGATGTCAACAATGCAGGATTTAAAATGTTCAAAAAAAATCAGCTTTGCAAATGTTTTAAGAGGGAGGAAGTGCTTTCAGCACATTTGTTCGATCACAGGGATTCACACTGAATGAGTTTTGGTGAATGTAAACTGAACTTTTTGTTTGTTTACAAGAAAACTCCACCGGGCAGCTTTAACTGTAACCTTGTTTTCACTATAGGGCAGCTTGAATTCAGCGTGTGATAGGTGAGAGCAGCACATCCGGTACTTTGCCCTTCTGTCATGAAACCGCCACTTTTTGGGTGAAAGCAGCAGCTCTAATTTGACTGGCGGTTTATTCAAATTCCAAGGTCTTTGTCAATTTAATTTAGTAGCATAAAATAAGAATACCGTATTGCTTTTTAGCTATTAGGAGCCCAAATCCAATGGCTGGTCAGGCAAACAATTATGTCGTTGCAGATCAACGATTGGAGTCATTAAAGAAAAAAAATGTAAGAAATAGGGGTTAATGACTGTCCTTTCAGTCGGCCTCCATCAAAGTGGACGTACGACCCCACCTACTGGCCGGAGGTGTCATATCCTGACAACTACCTCACTGAAGCTCCAGGTAACGTATTTCTGACATCTGTCACTTTTTCTGTCGGTAAGACAGAAAAACACGTCTGTCCAATGTGACGTTACTGTAAACTAATTACATCGCTAACATTAACATGCTCAGTAGGGGTTTAGAAAGCTAACTAGCACCCTGCAACAGATGTACTGAGTCAGTTTACCACTTTCATCCTGTCACGGCCTGAAGCCACAGATCTCTGCTTTTACTGTCCATCGCCAAGTGAAACTTTATTTATATAGTAATTTTCAAATCCAGGGTTACAAAGTTCTACAGAGTTACAAAAAGAAGATAAAAAGCAAAAACCGTTTCAGAATAAGAGCAAATCAGGGCAAGAAATAAATAAATAAAAATAAAATAAATATAATGCTTTTGAGAATAAGATGTCAATCAAACACAGACACCAACGCGCTCCTCCAGCTGGCTCAGAGGAAAAGGAATATTTCTGATATTTATTTACGCAAAGACCTTTTTTAATTCCTTTTAAACAATAAAAAATGTGATTGTCAATAAACTCAAAATAACACTGACATTATTTTTGACTGTGATGTCAGTTGGACTTAAATACTGTATATTGGCTGGATGGACAATGAGGTAAATATTTGGCACACTTTAATTATGCTGCAGTAGCTGTTTGAAGACATCTGTGCTATTTTTTAAAGCTGTAAAAAGTCGACTATTTTAACAATAGTTTGGCATTAATCTGGGATGCAGTTGCATGTGCTGTGAGGAAGATGATGATGAAGTTTCAGCTGGAAGAGAACACATGATCAGTGGATTTTCCATTCAGTAATGAACCTTCATGGGGTTTAAGGATAATTCCTGTGTTTTCTTTGCATCTGACTCGGTGATGGCTCTTTGGCATGAATGACCACGTGAAACAGGAATGAGTAATTTGGCTTTCTGTGGCAAAACTCCATTCAAACTTCTGCAGATTTTAACCATGACTAATCCTAAATGAAAGGGACTCATGACATGTTTTATTGTTTGGAACAAGGATTTCAAAACATGTCTCTGTCTCTTCTGTGACTCGAATCTGAAGTTGAGTCATAGCTTGTTTTGTTTTTTTTACTAATTAAAGCCATTTCCTGCACAATAACATTTTTTTTCTCTCATTGTGTCCCCTCATGGCTGAAATCAAACCTTCGCTCTTGGGCAGAGAACTGTCATTTTCACATTATTCGTGTCCACAACATGTGATTTGTGTTTCAGAGTTTCATCTCATGGCATTGTGCGAGATTATTGGAGCATCATATTGCAACCACAGTTTTCTACTGCTGACTGTAGTCACTGTCAACACTCACTCACCGATCAAAGTCCCATATTTCTGACTCACCATGTGTTGCATTTCAGCTTTTTGTGGATGATTGCTAATTACTCGGGTAAGAGGGTTCACGCTGACACTAACCGAGCCGGTCCTGGAACAGAACAGTCATAAAACTGCTTCTACTTCCTTGTTCTGGTAGATTATGGCTGTGTCTCAGTTCAGGGGACCTTAGAAGGCCGAACCGAGCAGTTGTTAAATGAGACGGTCTGGTCTACGGAGGATTTCCTATTTGCGTCGCCAGCGTCACGAGGCGCCGTTCCTGTCGCCTAGCAACCTTGACAGCTGCAGTTGAGGTTTGAGGTTTTTCAACATTTGTATCGTTAGCTAATGAGTGAGTTGAAATCCAGTACTTACATTTAAAAGTGTAATCTCGCTCGGCCGCTGTTGACGGTACGTTTGGGGACGCCATATTCTCTTGTGTGCGATGAATCTTGGGATATGTTGGGCCGGGAACGATCCAGCCGCTGGATCCTCCAAATTTGGGAGGAGAAGGCTGCATTTCTCAGCCGCATTTGAGGGAGCCTTTGAAATGGGACGGCCTTGTCGCGCCGCTGTGACGCAGTAAGTCTTCAAATGCAGCCTTCGAAGGATGCGGCCCCTGAATTGAGACACAGCTTACATATACAGTACCAGTCAAGTGTTTGGACACACTTTCCCATTCACTTGAATGGGAAAATGTGTCCAAACATTTGGACGTTGTTAAAATTCAGCACTCTGCAGACGCAGGCAGCAGGTCAAGAGTCGTCTGATTTCACAAGAATTCATCAGATGATGTGAATTGAGTCAAACGCTGGGAATGAATAAAATGTTGTGTGTAAGTGAACCGACCTTCAGACGCAGCTTGTGTGCATGCATTATGTATTTGTCTGCACGTGTGTGTATCTGCTCCAGTGTTTGGATAAAAGTGTCATAATATTATTATGGGATGGAGATGCCAAGAAAGACAATAGCGGTGTAATCCGGCCCTCCTGTCAAACACACTTAAAACCTGGACAATGAGAGGTAAACGAGACAGTGTGTGTGTGTGTGAAGCATACCAGTGTTTCCCCTGGTGATGACAAGGTGTGGTGGACCACCCTGTCGAGGAGCTGTCCCTTCTGGACTGTTGTTAGTGATTTCAGCGTCGCAGTGCCAAATGTTCAATATACTGACTCAGACTCACTTCCACGCTTCTTCCCAGAAACAGTTTTGGAAGAAACAAAGGTGCATCTGTATGTCTGCGTGTGTGAGTTGTTTGTATCAAACTCAATTTGGAGCCGGACGGAGAGATGAGAGGAATCAAACTTGGGCTGTAATCAGTTCAAGACTGACCATTTCTGTCTTTTCACACACGTAAACAAACTGCAAATCAAAACCGACTTCTTCAGACATGTGCAGCACTGACACTGGACGTGTCTTTATAGGTCGTCTGTGCAGCAGCTTATTATGACCCAAATTTTCATTTAGTGTTAGCGGCCAATAAAGAGCATCAAAGTCTGAATACAGAGGAGGTTGGGGTGAAGAGATGGGTCAAACATCACAGGACTTTCACCCAGGAGACTACTGTTCGTGTCCTGTGTGAAACCAATAGTAAATGTTGACTTATTTTAACTTATGTACATAAATTAAGTTACGTAACTAACATACTTATTTTAACCCAAACCAGGATCTTTTCCTAAACCTAACCAAACTGCGACCATTTCACAACGTTAACCATGTGTTGTTGTTGTTGTTGTTACCATGAGGACGAAGGTTTGGTACGCCTCTATATGTCGTTTTGGGAGTCATTGACAAACGACCTATTCTGTCGTTTAGGTTGGAGGACTTGTGGCAGCGCCTCATTACAAGAACTCTTGTTTCTGCAATTAATTCAGTTTTTCTCAGATTTGTATGTTTTTGAGGTGATTATAAAATAAGTAAATCAGCTGTTATAAATGCCCCAGTGAAATTATGCTCATCCCCCGTAAAGAACTGAAGCTGCAGTTTTAACATCATGTTTTCTGTTAACCAGTCAGAACTCATGACTTTTGGTCTGTGTGTAGCGTGTCTCCTTGTTCCTGTTGACAATTAAACAAAACTATACTCAACAAGTTCTAGGGATTCAGTTAATGGAGTGTTAAAGATGTGAAAAGATGTCTCCCTCATCCTTGACTGGATGCCTGTGTTGGCTGTAAATACTGTGAACCAGACTTAAGGGAGTTTCCTAACAGTTCTTGTGTTCAGCGCTGCAGGCACGATTACATATAAAGTGAATGGAAAGACACGAGTGAGCGTGATTAGATGTGAATTTGATGCAAGTTGAAAACATTACATTATGTGCGTGTGTCCCGGGGCTTCATGATCCTGCTCCATAAATGTACAGAGAGAATAGTTCATTTGCAAAACCAGATAAACTTCATTCTTAAAATGAATAAAACAATACCAATTTGATTGATATTCCCTTGAGTGCACAATAAAGTGTCTTCATGTTTACATCAAACACTTGCTTTGTGCAGCATGAAGAAGAAGTTCTTTCCTTTTCAATGCTGTCAACACTATTCTTCTGTGTTAATGCTTGTAAAAGATGCCTTTCTGTTACCAAAATAAGTTGCAAGTTTTGAAAAAGGCCAGTTATGTGTTTTGAATACAGACAAAAGTACACTGTTGCCTCAGTTGGTCGTGGTGCCATTTTGCTGCCTTGACCTGTGCTCCCGTCTCTCTCCACTGTCAAATAAAATCCAATAAAATGCCAAAAAATAATCCTGAAATTTGGAAAATGCAGTCAGAGTGACGCCTCTCGTGCCGCCTTTTCGGTGCGGCTGTAATGTCAACACTTTGCTGTGAGTGGACTAATGGTCATAAAACGGCCTTTATGTCCCACAACAAGCCAAACTCACTAACCTGCAGCGCAATTTCCCAAATGCACGGCTCCAATATTCACTTACCCCCTCTGACCTGCCGTACAATAGCACTGCGTTAATGTAAGAAGCCTTTGGGAAGCCGGGCAGAGGTGAGTGTGTTAATATGAGTCGAGTGTTGACAGCTTGAAGGGGTCACATAGGCTCGTTACGTGAGGACAAACTGTGGGGGTTTGTATCCAGCTTCAATAAAACGATATGAGCTCTTTCTGTCTGTCTCACTTCCACTTCGCTGTCATTCAGCCTGTATTTCTTCTTTAATAAATCACACAGAGTGAGACAGTCGCTCTCTCTTTGCTGCCGTGTCGCGTTTCTGTCTGTCTTTTCTTTCTTTTCTTTCTGTGACTGAGTCTCAATAAACATTCATTTTGATGCATCACTGCCCGCGGTGGAAGAAGTGTCCAGATCCTTTACTTCAGTAAGTAGCACACTATACCACACCATAAAATCAAAATGTACAACATTATTAAACTATTTGACCTTAAAATAAGAGCTCCATAATCATTTTGATGGTACACTGACTTGTAACGGGGAGAACAGCACCTCTTTCATTCCCACTCTGCACCCCGAGCGCCTGTTCTTGCTCTATGTAACTTGGGATGAGCAGGTACGATCTCCCTCGAGGAGTGCGTAACGCTTTATGGCACTACGGCACACACAGGTCTCGGAGCGGTTGCACCCGAGTGTGATTACTGTGTTCACACCTGCTCAAACTGCGAACCACACTAACCTGGCAAACGCACCAGGGTTTGTTTTAACTGAACCAAACAGATTAGGTGTGGAAACACCCTGAGTGTTGTTGAATGAATGAGTGCTAAATGTTTACATGGAGAGAGAGGTCGTGGACATACATGATGAGGGTGTATGGAACACCACAGTGAACTGCCACAAGGCTCCATTGGGGTTAACTGGAAATGTGGTCTTTATTTTTGATAAACTAGCACAACAATATGCTTTCAGCTCAGTCTGAGTGGTCATTTAATTGATGGGTCTTCCCTCCATCTTCCCTTCCTGCCTGTCTTCCTCTTCTTCTTCTTCCTTCTGATCATCCTATCACGTCTTCTTTCCCCCTTTTTCTTCCTCCTCCTCCTCCTCCTCTTCCTCCTCCTCCTCCTTCATTGTGCAGAAGGTAAACTTTCGCTCCGGCAAAGGAAAACATGGAAAAGGCAGCGCTGCCCTGTAGCTGTCATGATGTCATTGAGTCCCTCTACTCAGCTTAAGTTATCTGGAGCCGCTTTATGACTGGACCGTGTGTGTGTGTGTGTTTCAGCAGGGTGTGTGCATGTGTGTCGTAGAGCGAGAAGGGAGAGAGATTATGTTAGTGTGTGTGTGTGTTTTATGACAGGCCAGGGGCTCAGTGTGCTTACCTAGCCTAATAAATCCTGACAAGCTCTCTACAATAACCTGGATGAGGTTTCTCTTTTCTCTCACTCACACACTCCTTCCCTCGACGGCCGGCCTAACCTCTGTGCTCCGCTACATATTATACCTGCCACCTACTGTTTCCTCAACTCCTGGACAAGAGGAACACACACACACACACACACACACACACACACACCACATCAACACACTGACTTTATGTCGACATGCAGGAGGACTCATACTTGCACTTGCCTGCCACAAACTCTTGTACAGAGCCCACGAACATTTACCATTTGCACACACACACACACATGAAAGTGAAGTCGCTCTGAGCTGGAGGACAAAAGGAGGATCGTGTAATATTTATGGACTGAATGGGATTTGAACCCTGCTCTCCGCCGCTCACAGCCAAAGTTGACTGTAATCACCAGACTATGAGGAATACTACTGTATGCAGCAGCTCACCTGAATCATGGAGTCAGACTGAGCCGTGACGCTCAAGCTGTTTGCAAAGTGACACAACTTTTGGCTCTGAAAAGACCCATCAGTCAGTTTGACCGCAGGAGTCTGAGGAGTCTTTTCACTGCAGCTGCGACTGTAACACTTTTAATGCATTGATCTTTTATTAGAAAGCAAAAGAATGGAATCATTTGGATGGCATCTGTGCGCCACTTTGGTTCAGACTGAAATATCTCAACAACTATTGGATGGATTGCTATGAAATTCTGTACAGACATTCATGTTCCCCAGAGGATGGATCCTGCTGACTTTGATGATCCCCTGGCTCTTCTTCTAGTGTCACTATGAGGTTGACATTTGTGGTTTTGAGTGACATGTCTCAACAACAGTTGGATGGATTGCCATGAAATTGTGTGCAGACATTCATAGAACTATTCCTTTAAGCATGAATATGAATGATAATGATAACTGAGATTTTTATTATCTTGGACTGTTGACACTGGTGGGCAAACCTCCTCAGTGTGTGATGCCAAGCTGGAGACATCCTCGTTCTTTCTGTAAAGGCTGACATGATGCTGTCGTTATCAGTCTGTAGTTTAGAGGTGAACACAGCTTAAGCCCAATATGCTAACATATCTGTTAGGGTGTTATCCAAGACCAGGGGCAAGATTCATAAAACTAAAACTGTGCCGCAGAAATATGCAGACGCATTATTTCGGTTAGATTTAATAAGCTGTGCGTACGCATGTTTCTGTTTTATGAATCTCAGTTATTGAAGGCCTGGGCACACCAGCATGAACCTCATTTACACTCCCGCAGTTATCCATTAATGGAAGTGGACACGTCCTCAATCACTTGTTTGCATATCGTGTCATAAAAGACATAAATGTGTTTCTGTTTGGCATTTTATAGATTTACTCTGTGTAGACCTCGATAAACTCACACAATCAGTAAAACTGGTTATTAACCCATTTAAACAAAATCATTTTGATTCCGTCTCTCACCTTTATTTGTCATCTCCACTTCATCATCTCACCTTCAGATCGCTCTAGAAAGACAAACTCTAGTTTGAAGTATGCGTGAGGTGCACATTCTGCTTTTATACATATGTGTGGGAAGCGGTGTGTGCTTGGTTTTTGTGCGGTCTCATCATTTATACATCTGGCCTCAGGTTTTACGTTTACGTGACGTCACCTCAAGCAACAGACCGAATCTCTAGTAGCTCCAGTGATGCTGCTCTATAATATTTGCACTGTATTATAATTAACTGAACCGTTTCATCATGAATGAATGAATGTTAAAGATCTTCCTTCACCCTGCTCTCTCTTTGATTCTCTCTCTCACCCTCTGTATTTGTCTCTCCACACACACACACACACACACACACACACACACACACACAGAGAAAAGCAGTGAGGGATGAAGTCATTATCAGCTCTAATAGGTGACGTGCCAGCTATTTCCACAGCACTGCAGGGAAATAACATGACAGCAAAACAAACGACGCCATTAGTCATACTTAACACCACCTGTAAATCAACTCTGTGCGTATGCGTGTGTGTTTTGGGAGGGTGGGGGGGTATGCAATGTGTGTGCGTGTACTTGTGTGTTTTAACAGGTTATTTGCTCCACAACTGCAACCAGTGGAAAATATGAACCGTACAGATGACTGACAATGTATGATGAGTGCACACACACACACACACACACACACACACTGTTCAGGAGTTTTACACTCTGCTCATGTTTTGCTGAACACAGATTATTCACACGCTATGACCAATCCCTGTTAATATTTTCCACTACAGGGCTAAACAGGGCTAGCCAAGGCTCACTCAGTCGCTAATTTGTCACAACGAGGGCCCAGCGGGGCCAGAAACCTTCATCAGGAGCCGAGTTACAGGGCCAAAAACATCTAGTTATCATCTGCTTGTCATCTTACTTTCTACAGGGCCTGACTGAGCTACCCGGGTTTACTTATCAACAAGGTATCAGCTTATTGGCTTCACTCAGGGGTGAAACTATTGCTGCAGGTTATGTTATTATGCGGCTCTAAAGAAGCCAAAACGTGTTGGATAATGAAGTGCAGACTCCTGAAAGTATGTCGAAGGTGTTTTTTTTTCTCCCTCTCAAAATTTCATTCTCTAACAGACTAGATTTGATCAGCGTTTCCATCAGTGTGTTATATTGCTGTTTTTAGATCACATCTAATGACTGAGGTAAAACTCTCATGATTTTATTCCGACATTGGAAATTTGTCTGCGACAGTAAAATCGCTTGAAGTGTTGTTTGGTGTAAAGCCAGAAAGATCGCAGATCCCCCGTCGATTCAGCACCATGGACAGGGCCGGGACTCACTGAACTAACAACTGCAGGGATCACCTGATTGAAACGTTATCACTCGATTGAACGGGCGTTATCAGCCTCATAGATATGGTTGAGAAGGGGTCTGCTACACCTACAAGTAGGCCGTTATCATGTATTCACATGGTCGATCACTCAGGTCACGTCACCTTAGGTTTAGGAAAAGATCATGGTTTGGGTTAAAATAAGTATGTAACTTAAAGCTTTAAATAAGTCAATGTTGACTTTTGGTTTCACACGGGACACGAACCCCGGCCTCCTGGGGGTTAAACTACGTCACCTGAACACGCTGCATTGGCTCACTGAAATAAATGGGTGATAACAGCCTCCTGAGCCTACTACTAGGTTTAGTAGGCCCCTACTAGCCCATATATTTGGGACAGATGTGTGATGATAACATCTATTCATTAGCCTGATAACAGCCAAATGGGCTGCAGGGAGAGTGTGTATTTTCAGAGCTATGGGCGTTTGTGTTCGGGATAACAGGCTGTCCCCACCTTGAGAGGCGTAGCAACAGTAACTAAGCCGAACAGTCAGTTGGAGGATTAGCGACTCCTCCTCTAGTCATGAACACTCAGCGGTTCATCCGTCCTCCTGTAAACGGGGGCGTTGTGGAGCGGCTCCCGGTGGCTGCGCAGCTTCGGTTAGAGCTGAGTGTTAATCCTCTCTAAACTCCCAGCAGCTGGACCTGCTGACCAACATAAAACTGGAGAGCTGCTAAGTGTAAAGAGCCTGATGGGACTGTCAATGAAAACCAGGCTGGAGCAATTAAACACCAACCAAACAACGAGCCACTCAGCGCAGCCCTGACCCCCTACATGCAAACACACACACACACACCCTCTCTGGTAGGGCCTATTCTGGCAATACTCTCCCTGACTAAACAATAAAAACTAAAACAACACCATTGTCTTAAAGTGTGTGTGTGTGTGTGTGTGTGTGTGTGTGTGTGTGTGTGTGTGTGTGTGTGTGTGTGTGTGTGTGTGAAGGTAGCAGCATCAACAACAGAAAGGCCGGACACGTTGTCTTAGAGCAAAGATGATTTGTCAAACGCTGACAAGTGAAAGATGAAGACAGATTCGTTGAGACCGAGCGAGTTGCAGTCTGACAGCTGAATAACAAGTGAAGAAGAAGAAGAATGTGTCTGAGCCAATCGGGACAGAGCAGGAAGGAAATGAGGAAACACCCCCCCTCACTGTTCCCAGCCAAACACAGCGAAACGTGTGACATGACTGGACTGATATGAGACACACACACACATTCAAATGATCTGAACCACCTGATGTTCAAAAGTTGTTGTCACAACATAAATACTTATATCTAATATCTAAGTATTAGGGCCATTGTTAGGAAAATAATAATAATCTCAGATTTTGAAAATAAAGTCATAATGTTAGAGAAAAAATCAAAAAAGTCATAATATTTTGAGAGTAAAGTGGCAATTTTATGATAATAAGGTCATAATATTTCCAGAAAGAATATTTTGAAGACAAAGTTTTATATTTATTTAAAGTTTAAATATTTCGAGAAGAAAGTCAATATATTAGAGAAAAAATAAAAAAGTTGTAATTTTATAAGAAAAGGTCATAATATTTCAAGAAGAAGTTGTAATATTTTTCGAGAAGAAGTCGTAATATTTTGAGAACAAAGTTGCAGTTTTAGTTCACAATATAAAGTTGTGATATTTTGTTAATGAAGTCATAATATTACGAGAAAAATGTTGTAATATTACGATAGTAAATCTCAAATTTATGAGAAAAAAAATCATAATATTTAAAGAAAGCATAATATTTTGAGAATTAACTGGTAATTTTACGAGAAAAAGTAGTGATTTCCAGAAAAAAAGTCTTCAAGAATAAAGTCACAATTTTACCAGAAAAAAGTTGTAATATTTTGAGAATAAAATCAGTAGAATAAAATCAGAAGATGTTTTGAGAACAAGGCAGCAGCACGGCACTGTCTCCAGTCCAGGATGCTTCTCACTGAGGTGGGAAGGTAACATTTGTGTGGACAAGGTGAGATTTATGATTTATGAAAAGTCTTTTCAAACTGTTTGTTCACGTTTTCAAAGAAATCAGCTTTGGGATGATGACTTAGTGGTTGGTTGTTAGCGTCTCCAGTTCTGATTACTCGTCGCTACATCATCTAATCATGTGGTTTCATTTTATTTCAACATATTCTGATGAGAAGGTGCGAACCTGTAACTGCAGGTCATCCTCATCAATCATTTGGCCAAACTGCTCTCACCTGTTTGCTACGACCGAGTATTAAATCTCTCTTTATATCGAAACATTGCAACTTTTTTTCTCGTAATAAAGTTAAACTTTATTCTCAAACTACTTTAACTTTCTTCTCATTATCTCAAATGATGTTTGTGGCCCTTCTACTCCGTTGTGATTTAATGAAGCATCTATAGTCAAATATATAAATATTCTTTTCTCTAATGTGGTAGAAAAAAATGGCTGCTGCCCCTGAATGCAGTCCTCGCCACAGAAACAAACATTTGAGGTTTTTTATTTCTTCTTCTGTGGTGTCTGAGGTTAATGCTGTGGTTTGGCTTGTTTTGTGCTTCTAAGCTTTAAGTGGGCAGTTACAGTGAGCTGTTAGTAAGAGTACGCCTCCAGGGTGTGAGTGTGCACACGTATACGGTTCATGTGTGTTCGTGCCTGTGTTTTGAGAGTGTGTATTCGTGTACATGCATATTTGTGTGTGTGTTTGATTCCTGAGCTCTGGGAGTCTATAAAGAAAGCTCTGGCCATTCAGTGGGTGATTATATGTTAGCACAAACTTTACAGAAGTGAGGTCACCTCTACTGGATTTGTGTGTGTGTGTGTGTGTGTGTGTGTGTGTACCAAAATGTGTTGCCAACACCAACACTGGGCTGGCTGGACTGGTCAACCTGTTGGCTTGTCACTGGCCTCCCTCCCTCCCTCATCTCCTTCCTCCTTCCTTCCTCCCCTCCCTCCTCCTCTCACTCCCTTCATGTCTTTTACCTTCAGCTCCTCGCTGGTCGGCCTCCAGTTATCTGTGCTCTTGTTCCTTTGAGTAAACAAGAACAACATAAACGCTGTGTCTGAAATCACTCCCAATATAACACTTATTAATCATCACTGACAGCTGTAGGGTCGTACAACAGTAATTTTTGCATAAAATGAGAAGCATTGCATTGTGGGATTGTTAGCAGAAAGTACTTGTTTTTCAGACTTTTCTGAGGCTGTATATAAAGGATAAATTTACACACAAATTTGGACACGTAGACTTAACCTGTGGCATATTCTTATTTATTTATACAGCTGTTCTTGACCTACAGATCTAAATCCTACAAAACAGTATGGGAAGTTCTTGTCTTTACACCCGGGACTTATTTCTACTAACTGTCCCCAAAGTCCGTACTGAACCGGGGTAAAGAGCGTTTAAGTGTGCTGCACCTTCGGCTTGGAATCAGCTGCAAAATTAAAAATAATTTTGTAATTTGTTCCTTGTTTTCTGTTTGTTTTATGTCTGCAGCCGTGTTATTTGTGCAGCGGCCGGTCTTTGCCAGGACACTCTTGACAAAGATTTTGAATCTAAATAATACTTCTAGTTAAATAAAAGTTAAATAACATTTTAAAAAACTCAAATAAAATGGTGGACAGTAAATATACTGCACGATAAAATAAATAGGGAATGTAACTTACTTAGTACAATTACTCAAGTACAAATTTAAGGTATTTGCATTTTATGCTACTTTATACTTTTCTTTCACTACAATTAAGAGTGAAATTTTGTCCTTTTTACTTCACTACATTTATTTATTACTATGATTATAACTATAGTTACTTTACAAATTAAGATTTAACAAAGAAAACGTGATCAGTTAACTGCTAATTTAGTACTTTTATGTTTGGTATTTGAAGTATATTTTGCTGATAACACGTAAAGTAACATTTTCGATGCAGGACGTGTACTTGTACTGGAGTATTTTTACACTTTCACTGAAGTAAATGACGTGAATACTTCCTCCAGCACTGACAGAAAGTTACCAGACATTTACAGAGCAGATCTGATTTACCTCCTGACCTGCTGTTTCTGTTTAGTTTGCAGTAATTTGAGTTTGGGAAGTTGTAAAGCTCCAGGTGATCCTTCATACCATAAAAAAAAAAGTAGAATGAGTTTCTGCTCTGAATTACTTGCCATGTTTAAGATGCATCCAAAACCACGAGGAGCTCGAGCCACTGTTCTGGCTGTGTGTGTGTGTGTGTGTGTGTGTGTGTGTTTGTGTGTGTGTGTGTGTGTGTTTGTGTGTGTGTGTGTGTGTGTGCTGTGAAGAAATAACAAACTTCAGTAAATTTAAATGATCTTCAGTCAGATTATTTGGATGATGTAAGAGCTGATTGCTTGGCTGTTTTACGTGCTGTTTTATGGTTCCCTCTGTTTTGTTGGATGGTTTTCATTCAAGCTGATTATTTCTTTTTTCCAAGAGGAATTTTGTGATTTTTGTTTCTTTCCTCAATAAGGAGCTGAGGTTTGACCACGAGGCTGCCAACTGGAAACAAACCTACCCTGGAACTAAACTGGTAAAGCTGCTGGCAGTTCAGGTAAATGATAGGGGGGCCAGGGTACTGTAGGTACTGTAGAGAGCAGCAGGGCTGGTGGTTCAATCCATCCAATCAATGTCGAACTGCTCCCCTTCGTCAGGACAGTGTGTTGCATGGCAGCTTGCAGCCATCAGTGTGTGTGTGTGTGTGTGTGTGTGTGTGTGTGTGAAGCTATATGAATGCAGTCCTGATGAAACTGGAGTACTTTCTCACCCTATTTTTTCCATATGATGATATAAAAACAACTAATTTTATTAGTGTAATCCAAACCAAAATTAGTTACATGTTGAATATGATATGCTTAATATCAACTGTTGTATGTAGCAGCACTCACCGTGTGCACAGTATTGCTTATTGTTCCACTTGGATGGAGCAGCGACACCTTAGAAAAGTACTAATGGGCCCATTTGACCTTATCCTGCAAGGCAGCTGGATTCCTGAGATCACGTGAGAATCCATCTTGCCAGGGTTCTAGTTCTGCGCTTGAACCACAGTGGTTCGGACCAATCAGCGTCCTATGAAGAACTACTGGCAGCTACAGGCGTGGTTTTGGTGCGACGACTGTGACTGTTGGTTTGAAAACAACAATGGCGGCTCCTGATGTGAGCGTAGCTGCTGCTGTAGCATCAGTTATATCAGAACTGGAGAGTATTTCTTCATTGAAAGAAGAGCAAAGAGCGGCTCTGAAGGCTTTTCTCCTTGGAAAAGATGTTTTTGCTCTTCTCCCGACTGGCTTCGGCCCTCCTACTACATCATATGGTTCGTTGATCTGATTGGTTAAAGTTAGGACGTGATGGACGTGATGGACAGATGGTTCATCCAATCACCTGCCACCTGCCACGTATTTTTTGAAAGTACCTGCTCTTTTCCGAAGGACGACTTCTCAGATGGTTCTGTGTAACAAACCATGTGGTGTAGCAGGTTATATTTGACCCCTTCCCAGACAATCCTCAAAACACTGGCTCAAACTGGGTTTGGTTTGACATCTTATTGAATATAGTTTAATATTTGCCAAATATTAAGGCTTTTTTGTACGTACCTCCATCAAGTGGAAAACAAAAGCTACACTTGAACAAGTAAAAACAAAAGGATGTTTTGTGGAAAAACCCTGCTGCACTCAAACAAGTGCAAGCTTAAATGTTAAAGGTTTTGTAGAATCGATCCATTGTGGAAAGACCACGGATGATGTTAACTTTTAAAACAGAACTATTTTGTGATTCAGAGGTCTTGGGATGACTCATAACTCAATTACTAACCCTAATAATGTTTTTTGCTTTTATTTCAAGAATCACTTTATAAACCTGGTTGTCATTTTTTCAAATGGTAGCTAAATAATTTCCTTTTCATATTAAATCTATCTCCTGTCAAAGCACTTAATAAAATGTCATTACATCAGCTGCAGATTTCTAAACACTTTTTGGGGACATGAATCATCACTGGAGAGATGCCGCATCACGCCATTAAAATCTAACTTCATTGTGAGTCTGCAGCCACGCTAGTTGTACTTTGGCACAGCAGTGCTTTGAGCTAAAGGCTAGCATCAGCATGCTAACAAGATCACAGTGACAATGCTAACATGCTGATGTTTAGCAGGTGTTTGCCATAGTTTAGTGTGTTAGCATGCTAACCTTTGCTAATAAGCACAAAATGTAACTACAGCTGAGGCTGATGGGAATGTCATTAGTTTTGCAGGCATTTGGTCATAAACCAAAGTGTTTTACAAAATAAAGGTTTGACCTGAAGATGGCGCTAAAACATGAGGATCACCAAAGTTATTACAATTCATCCTGAGGGGAACATGAATATCTGAACTAAATTTCATGGAAATCGATCAACAACCAATAGTTGTTGAGACATTTTACTCTGAACCAGTTGGTGGTGTTAGAGGAAAAGTCAAGGGATCATCGAAGTCATTAAGGTTCATCCTCTGGGCACCATGAATGTCTGTTTATCCATCCGTTACTTCTGAAGAGATTTCATTTAAAGTCAAACATGTCAACCTCATGGTGGTGTGAGAGAAAAAGTCAGAGGATCACCAAACTCGAAATATTAAAAGGCGACATTTTAGGCCTCTTCTCTAACCTTTCGGTCACCATCCACCATGTTTTCATTTTGCACTGTACAGCATGCACGTTCATTATCGCAGCCTTCATTAGCATCTGGGTTGTCAGGGCGACCGTGACAAAACACACGTTCCCTTGTTCATCAAGTGTAACTGAAGTTTTCCATTTGTTTAGTTTACTACTAAGGTCATCACAGATTTTGTTTTCCTTCTTCATTGGAAGTGTGTTGGCCAGATTTGCTGCACTGATCTCTTTGTTGCTGAGCCCCAAACTACAGATGCTTTTAGTTCCCATGAGACCACTGACACACACACACACACACACACACACACACACCAGAGGTCGAGTGGTAGTATATACTGTATATGTGTGTGTGTGTGTGTGTGTTGGTTTTGGCTGTGTTCCTGTTGTGGCTATAATCAGGGGCGTCTTTGACATGTCACAGTTTCCCCACCTAGGCATGACCTGCCCTCAGCCAGGAAACACTGAACAAATCAACTGCACCCAAGCGTGTGTGTGTGTGTGTGTGTGTGTGTGTGTGCACATAAGGACCGTACATGTACATATGTGCATTGGAGCTGTAAGCATTGCTACTGAAGCAGTTACCTGCTAACGTCTACCAGGCTCGAAGAACTGACTACATCAGTGGTTCCCAGTGCCCCGAGGACGGACTAAGAGTGCCACAAGATTTATCGTATCATTTTTAATTTATCGTCTAATTTTAATAACATCTCACCACATTTAAAAAATCGGTGACATTTACATTAATGTCACGTTTTCAAACATATCAAAACGAAAGAAAAAAAGCAATAAATATCAAAATCAGTGTATTAATTTGACATGACAAGTCGTGGTTGTTTGTTGTCATAGTAACACAACACGCTTTCCGGCTCAGGGTTTTTCAGGAGCTCAGCGGTCTGTTTGTGGAAGACGGATATCCATCATTGTCCCATCCACTGTGGTACTGCACGTTCCCAACATCATATATGTTTTTTTGTTTGTTTTTGTGTATCTTATATATAAGCTAATTTTTATTTAGAATTTAAGAAAATGAAAGAAATGCAGAGCAGCTGTTGGCTTTTATACTGAATGACTGAGAAATCGCCTATATTATTTTACTGAACATAATATAATATAATATTGTTAAAATCAATAAGCATCTGTGTACATGTATGCATGTTGGGGGTTGAGTGGCTCGGGGGTACCGTGGTCTAAAAAGTGTGGGAACCCCTGGATTAGATCTTAGTACTCATACAGTATTTCAGCAACATGGGCCGTGAGTTGTCATGAATTACTGAAACATCATGAAGAGAGAAATCATGCCTTAAATAAATCAAACGTTCTCCAGTTCCAAATAGTATTCAGTTTTTTTGTTTTTGTGTTTTTTGTACAAGACCAGCGTCTCAAGTGACGACAAGTTGAGTTCTGTCCATGACTTTCAGCTCAGCCCAGCAGGAAGTCCAGGTTCCCCGCTCTGCTTTTACCACTTCTGTTATTTTACTGTAATCAACAGCTGGCATTGTCTCTCACACATATAAAATATTATAACAAACCAAAGGCCAAGACAAACTACTGAAAATGAATTTAAATGTAAAAAATGTTCACTGGAGGCTTGTAGGGAGCAAACGAGCGGACGATAAAATCTGATTCTTGTTCTCTCCATTCCTGCACGATTGACCTTTGTGAGACGAGAGGAGCGTTGGCGTCGTGTTATGAAGTCGTGAATATCAAATCCAGGTCGACCTTCCAAACTTTATTTCTGATGAGAATGAAAGTGTATGTTGGCCTAAACTCAAGTATGTGCGAGCCAGAGGCATCTGAAGCCACACGGTACATATACACGCACACACAAGTGTACTCCTATATTTGTGAGGACTTTTATTAGGATGTTCCATCCACTCGTCTTCATGGGCACATCATGGGTTTGCGGGTGCATGCATGGTTGTAGAGCCCGACGCGAGAAGCATGCACTGGGCCATAACTATCACACCTACATGCCTAACCTTAACCTTTAACCTAATCTTAACCTAAACCTTATTCAGATCTCAACCCTAAAACTGAGTCTTAAAACCTAAACAGCTCTTTGAACATGTGAGGACCAGAAAACAAATAATGTCCTCTAAAACCCAACTGCTGTACAGACTGTGAAGCCCCTTGAGGCAAAATTGTGATTTTTGATATTGGGCTATATAAATAAAACTGACTTGACTTGACATCCACACACAAATATTAGGAATACATGCAGACGTACAAACAGATCACATTATTACATGTGTCGGCTGAAACATGCACACTGAGAAGAAAACAGCAGAAATACTGTAGTCTTAATGTTTTAGGGAGGTTTGAGGGGGCCACAGCATGTACACACACACACACACACACACACACACACACACACACACACACACACACACACACTCTGCACTGCCAGGAAACACTTTAGTGAAACTTAGAACTTAACTTCATTGCCTTCTCACTCCTCTGGGTCATTCCTTCACCCCAAGGCCACTTCTGTCTCTCTGTGTGTCTCTCTGTCTGTCTCTCTCTCTGTCTGTCTCTCTCTCTCTGTCTCTCATTATACAAACCTTTCTGTCTGCACTTTGCCGTCTCTACCTGTCTGCTGCTCCAAACCTTCTAGTGTTTCCTCTTGGTGCTGTTTTCCTAAGTAAGTGTTCACAAAGGATAAAATATCTGAGCAGCTGCAGCTGAGGTTGGGGTTGAGGTTGAGGTTGGGGTTGTTATGAAATACATGATATAAAGAGCTGATTATAACCCTGATTTGGACGTGATGGCAGACTGCCAAGATTGTGGGGCATCTGTAAAAAAACCCAGAGCTGATCGCCTCCAACTTTAACTGTTTTCATGACAAAAAGTTTCAAGCTGGGGTCATGGAGGGTCTAACATAAAGATGCCATTGGTGCAGTTTTTGAGCCAATTTAGGTCAAGTCAAGATATCTCTGGCTCTGTTGCTTCGATATTGACCATCCATTTTAAACCTGTCTGTTGTGAATCTCCCAACTTTATGGAATGATGCATGAAGCATTAAAATATGAGGATTTTTAGCCATGCTAGCAGATGGCAATGTGGTTGACTGAAATATCTTAACAACTACTGCATGAATTGCCATTAAGTTTTGTACAGACATTCGTGGTTCCCAGAAGATGAATCCTACTGACTTTGATCCCCCGACTTTTCCTCTAGTGCCACCACGTTGACATGTGTGGTGTTGTGTGAAGTATCTCAACAATTATTGGATGGATTAACATGAAATGTGGTTCAGACATTCATGTTCCCCTCAGGATTAATTGTAATCACTTTGGAGATCCCCTCTTTTTATCTTTAGGGCCATCATTTTTGTCCAATTCTTTGGTATATGACCAAATACCTGCAAATCAGCTGTACTTTGTGTTTACTGCTAATTAGCAAATGTTAGCATACTAGTGCGAGAGCTAGTGCCAAACGTTAGTATGCTAACACGTTCAACTACGATGGTGAACATGGTAAACATTATACCTAGCACTGTCAACGTGAGCATGTTAGCAATTAGCTCAAACCACCGCTGTGCCTAGGTAGAGCCTCACAGAGCTGCTAGCGTGGCTGTAGACTCTTAGTTTTATGTTAACCATTAATAAAGCCAATAGTTACAATTCAAAATCCTTCATACAAATACTTAGAACTTGTCTCCAGACACTCACCCTTCATCAGTAAAACATTTAAAGTGTTAAAAGTACCTCTCACACTGTTTAACTGGTGAGTGAGCTCAGGGAGGCGCAGAGCAAAAACACCACAGAAATGAGCACTTACGTGGATCTCACTTGTCTCTTCTGCTAAATAGCAGAATATAACACACCCTCACATACAACATGTGTGCATACAGACACACACAGAACATGCTCTCTCACACACACACACAGAGCAGCTGTGTGGGTTAGATCATCAGTTTGTACAGCAGGCTGGTACTGTGTCCTGCGTCAGGAGGTGTTAGTGGTAACATTAGCCAGGGGGGTGAAGGAAGGAAGAGCCAGGGAGGAGGAGGATGGAGAGAGCAGAAGAGAAACAGAAAGAGAGAGTGAGGTGGAGTGTTAGCATAACCTCAGGCTTAAACGTGTCACTTCTGCTGTTGTTTTAGCCCCACCATTTAAACACTCAGGAAATCAGGCTGTCGTAGCAGGAGACCCACTCTGTCATCACCCTTCCCTCTCCTCTTATGTTTCCACATCTGTTCTTTTTTTTGCCTCTTTCACTTTGTTTTTAGCGCTCATCCATCCTGCTATCTTCTCCTCCGCTCTGTGCCTGTGTTTTCTCTTCCTTCTCCGTTTCTTTTCATTTTGTCTCCGACCAAAACTGAAAAGAAGTGCGACAACATGCCGGCGGGTTTGATGACACCAGTTGACACGACAGGATGCAGACAGGGTTGACCGCGCCAGACATTATGATTAGCGGTTTTATTTGGCATCTGTCTTGACTTTGGTTTGAAGGTGAGTAATGTAAATTTCTGGAAGGTGCTTCGGTGTGGTATTTTTTATTCCGACGTGCTGCATTTTAATCCCGTTACAGCAGGTTTGGCAGCCATGATCACCACTGAATGTCTGTGCTGGTCAGTTATTACTCACAGCTATTATGTAGATGTAGTTGGGGGGAGCAACTTTGAAGGTGCCTGAATAGAGTTTGGTGTAAAGCTGGTGTATTTTGCTTGAAAGTGTCAATATAATAATATACTTTCTGCACAAGCTGCATAATTTAAAGTCAAGCAGCCACCTTGTTTATTTTGCTGCGTTCACATCCGTCCAGTGACGTTGCATGTCTGCTCCTTCATTTTCTAACTTCTGTATTTTCCATCTTCTCCTCCTCCACCTTTTCCTCTGTGCACCACTTCCACTCTGTGCCCTTGTTGCTGACCTGCAGCTCTGTCTCCTATAAAATATGTTTATCAAGCATGAGACACGATGTGTTTGTTGTATTAACATGTAACAGAAACCAAGTGCTGTAAGGGCCTACACGTACCCATAACCATGCTTTTGTTGCCTAAACCAGTCACCTACCTACAAATTTGGTGCGGTACGTAAACACAGCACCTCAAGGTAGATAGCACTTCAAGGAAGGCGGAGAAAGAGATAAAAGAGAAAGAAAGACAGTTTGAACAATGTTCACACTACAGTTTCAGCACACGGCCCACTGACCCACCAGGTACGACCCCCATCTGTCAACATTTATGAACTTTTGAATTTAATCTGGGTGCACTTTTATTTGTATTCCCATTACCACACGAGCAGCATGTGGCAAGTCGAGTAAATCTAATCTAAAACTGCAATCATGTGTTACAGGTCGATTTAATGGCTCCTGTATTTTAGTGCTAATAACGCTGCTTCTTAATGGCTCCCTCCGTCCCTCAAGAAACAACTCTTTCAAACCGGGGGCCATGTGGAAACAAGGTGCTCACACACTGTGGTGAGGCGTTTGACACTGACTTTTTGCCCTGTAGTGGAAGCAGATGATGGAACAGACACACACCACATAAACGCACACACACTTTACTACGTGGCTTTGAGCAGAGGCAGGGCCATCACTCATTGGCTTTTTGCATGTGTGTGTGTCTGTGTGTGTGTGTGTGCTCCCATGAGTGTGTGCATGTGTCTGTGTGTATGTGCAGGGTGAGTATAAATACATCCTTGACCTTTGTTTTCCTTTCACTTTTTCTCCTATGGGATACTGTTAAAAGTGGACTAACACACACACACACACACACACACACACAGTGTAGTGTTGCGGGCAGGATGGCGGCGTGGCAGCCGTTATTTATGTCTGCTTTCTTTAGCGAGGTTTCTCACAGGAACAGGAGCCGAGCAGGAATCCAGCGCTTCCTCTGAGTCCGCCATTTATCACTCTTTATTAATACAAACACACACACATACACACATACACACACAAACATCTTAATGCACAATACATAGACACAGTTGCAGACCAGACAATTACACATAAACAAATATGCATACACACACAAAATAGACACACCAATGCATGTTGGGTACAGACAATATCGCACAAACTGACACACTGCAGACACACAACAGTATTTTTTGAAAGACAGAGACGGATATAGAGGCTCATGACATCAACATTTACAGGAAACGAAGCTACAGTTTTTATGTACTTGTACTGTATACATACTTTACTTAAGTATTTATATTTTATAGTTATTACTATGTTCTGCAAAGCCTCAGATTACATTCACTGAAACATTTTTGAATGTTAAATGCCAGTGGTTTTTAATTCATTATGTAATTATGGCAACTACAGAATGGTTAAAGTTAGCAAACTACTCTGTTAAGCCTAGACAATGATTAGGTAGAAAGCTTGTTAGCTGGGCATGCTAACGATCGACAAATCTGCCACCTTTATCATTGTAAACACCACGTGCAAGCGTGGAAAGATTGACAGGTGTAGCAACAGTAACTAAGGGGGCTTAAGCTTAGCGAAAAGGTCAATTAAGCAGTGAAAAGTGGGACTTTTAAGTGTGGTGAATGCTGTGTACTAAATCACCTGGTAGGTCCTGATATTCGCTAATCTTTTATCTCCAGTATGACTGTCTTAATGCCAATCAGGGGGTTCCACCAGAATTTAACTTCTGGCGCGATGGGTTAAAAACTAAACTCTGAAACAGATTAAATTGACTCTAGTTGGTACATTTTTGGAAACAGAGGCAGACTGCTGGGACTTTTGGTAGCTTCCTGGGAGGGTTATTCAATGCTAGATCAAGGTCATAGATGGGAAATGTGTGTGTGTGTGTGTGTGTGTGTGTGTTGTCAGCTGAGGTCACTGTAGGGAGTACAACGTCTGACTGACTGCCGAGGAAATAGCAGTGGCTAGACCTGACGTTACCCCACTCAGCCGCGTCTCATAACTCACTGCTGAAGTATTATTGTAACTGTTCACGTTCAGCATCAGTCTGAAGCCGCTGATTTCATTTCCTCACAAACGTTCGGGTCTCAACCGGACTGCTGGTCCAGAAAACTCGACTTGACCTTTTAGTTTTCCCTTTCACACCCTTTCATTTTGTTTCTCTCTTGCAGATTGTTTCTTTTCTCTCTCGCTTGCTTTCACTGTGCTTCTTTCTCTTTCTCTCTGACACACACACACACGCACACACACACACACACACACACACCATTTCTTCATCAATCATCATCTGTTACTCAGCAGTGATTGATCGAGTCCACAAGCTGTGACTCAGGAATCAAAGGGCTACACAGGCCAAATTAGAAAAACACAAAATAAATAATAACAGGAACGTTTACTCCTGCCTGCTCTGTGTCTTCTTTCATGCGTGCCAGGAAAGTTCATTTTGACATAATTTGAAAATGAGGGAAACCAGGCGAATTAGAGTAAATCAGAATATATCAACTGCTCTCTGAATGTCAGTAAGTGTAATAATGAAAGTGTGCTTTCATTCTGCCTTTTTTGTCTTTTTGCTAAACTGCAAATTCATTTTCTGCCCATGAACAGTAACACACAGTAGGATTACGACATGCAATTGTGCCTCATCCCTTTGTTTGTCCCTTCCTTGTGTTCCTTGTGAGTCCCTTGTTTGTCCTCTCTCTGTCTATGTGTGTGTGTGTGTGTGTGTGTGTGTGTGTGTGTGTGTGTGTGTCAGGGCATGGCTTTCCGACTCACTCCTGCTGCCAATCTACCTGCACACCTGCGACCCATCCTCTCATCTCGCTCCTGCAGTATATCACCCTGGCTCTACTCTCCAGTCTTCGCCAGATCCAACGTTTGTCAACGTGGTGCTAACGCTACGGCCAAACCTGAATCCTAAGTTGTGTATTCCTGGTTGTTGTATAACTCTGTGTTTGCCTCGGGTCCATTACCTCCTGAGATCTTTGTCTGCCTGCCTCGTCCAGTGCCTCTCCTGTCAGCCCAGCTCTGTCTCTGCCTGCCCCGCTTCTCCCTCAAACTCCGGCTCACTCTTCAGCTTAATTTCCTCAACTTCTAAATAAACTCCACTAACTGAACTGTTGCCAGTCTTTGTCCATGTTTTGGGTTCTAGCAGGATTATGTGTCAGTTTGCACAGTTTGATGTCCTTCGATTTAAAGTCTTCAAAATTTCAACTATAGGAAAAAGTCATTTGTGAGGTCTGTTTTTTTTTCTTCCTAAAATGAAGGGTTACTGTTACTGTTCCACGTGGTTGAAAACTGCTATTAAACTCTACTGTAACAGCACTGATAACATCAAGGCATGATGCCACATCATATACAGTATGGTAACCATGCTAAAGACGTAAATGTTGAAATTGCTATAAGATTTAAGTATGAATAACTGCCCTTAGTAACACAAACACTGTGTACAAGAATGAAAATATTCCATACGTGTTCATGTGTAGGTTTGGGGGTCAAACTGATGGGAGTAACATCTTATCTTTTCAAATCTTTCATGCAGAAATACATCACATACTGCGACTGTCGGCCTGGGGGCTTCAGCAGGAAGCAGTTGATGGCTTTGAACAATCTGTGGAGGCTGCCATGCGTGGCCCTGCTTACTCTGCGGCCCTGGAGCAGCTCCATAACTGATGCTTTGTAATGTTAATCTTTGATGGAAGAAGAGAGGAGAGGAGAGGAGAGGAGAGGAGAGGAGAGGAGAGAGACTGTCTGGCTCTTTTGTAGTGACGGACGCACAGAGACTTATCACCCAACTCTGCAGGTCTGTGGAGCCTTTTAGCCTCTTAACTCACTATTTTGGTTTAATGGTCCCAACATTTACTGTATAGCTGAGTCTGAGCCACGTTTCATCATCTACAGGCAGCTGTTTTCGGCAATAAAGCTCTGATAAACCCACAGTACACTACATGCAGAAAATCTGATTTGATAAAGAAAGTCTGTAGCAGCTAAACACCAAGATATTTTTTTCAAGAGGAGACCAAACCAGAGCTCAGTATTAGACTTTAATCAGAAGGACATAAACACGTCTCCAAATGTTGCTCTATTTAGGCAATTGTTTGCCAACCTGTTATTTATAGTAAGTTAACCGAGTGATATGGTGGTGAATGTGAATTGTATGGTATTATTATATTTATATTTTAGTTATGATTGGGAAACAGTCAAAATCCTTTCAATATATTTTAATAAAATGTTTTTACAGTTTGATCTTGTGCTGCCCCTTACTAAATTTGGAACATCAGTGACTGGTTTTCTTAAACTAGAACTAAACAAGTCACAATGTTAAATCAAATTATAGGTTTACATGATGGTGGAAGAAGTCTGCAGATCATTTACTTCAGTAAAGTAAAAGTACTGCATTCACAATTTTACTTAAGTAAAAGTACAAAAGTATCAGCATCTCTATATACTTCAAGTGCCAATATAATCACTGATAGATTAATATACATATCACTTTTCAGCTGGTAAAAATGGGACTAATTTAATTACTTTATATACTACTGTGTAGCTCAGTCTATAATAATATTTGATAATATTTTGTATTAATAATCCGAATTAGTAAAGTAACTAGTAACTCAATTAACAAATAAATGTACAATATTTTCCTCTGAAATGTAGTGGAGTAGAAGTATAAAGTAACATAAAAATGAAAATAGTAAAGTATAAGTACCTACTTTATTTTTACACCACTGCTTTTAATTGAGGAAACCTGGAGATTGTGGCTCTTGGTTTGAAATACTTTGAACACTCTGGTAAAATACGTTTGGTCCACAATACTAAATAAAAACAAGACAAAACTACTTTAAAATCCCCAGGATTAATAACCAGGCGGAACCTTTCTTCGCGGAGCCTCTTTTCTCATCGGACAGGATTCGGTGTCGGACAGATTCCGTTGACATTGCTGAGGAGGAGGAGGAGGTGGGGACGGGACTGGCGTTAGCAAACCACGAGGTTTTACTGAAGGGAGCCGCGATTCAGTGGCAGCCCGCTTCTGAGCTGTAACACCAGGACACGGTGCAGTCATGTATCGGCGGCCGCTGCAGTCTGCCGTCAGAAACTTTATTAACGTGACGGCGTCCAGAGCCGCCTACGGAAAGGTAATAACGTTACAGCTAACGTTAGCTTAGCTGGCTAATAGGATTTAAGCTAAGTTAACTAACTAACACGCCACATTACATGCTTTAGTAAGAGCTAACGGCGTTGGTAAATACACAGCGACTGGAGATGATAACACACAGCAGTAAATGAAAGACGGAACAATTGACTTTTTTTGGATTATCACCAAACCACAACAACACCAGCTCACCTATTAGGTATTAGTTTAAAAAGATTAGTTAGTTACCTGTGTGGGTTGTCACCTTGACCGTGCAGGTTAACCGTTAACTAGTCCACTGACCTAGTTTTACTTTTACTCCCCCGAGAAACAACTGGAAACGTGATGAAAAACTATTTAAACTCTCAGTGCTTAACAATAAAACATAGAAACCTGCTGTATTTAGGCCTTTCCCTCTCGGTTTTAGAGGATAAAACAACTCCCAGTAATAATAATTTCATTTTAGAGCTGAAAACTTTTGAGGAAGAGGCAGGATTGGATGTCATAATGATAAATCTTGATGCCTCTTCTGTTAGACTAGAGCTGATGGGATTAGTTGAAAAAATAGTTGGCAGAAGGGCTGCAACTAATGATTAGTTTAATTATCTATTAATCTGCCAATTATTTCTGCAATTTATCGCTAAGTTAAAAATGTCCTGAACCCTCAAGTTAAAATACAATGTCTTGTCTGACCAGCAGTCCAAAACCAAAAGATATTTACTTTACAGTGATTTAAAGTGGAACAGTAAGGTAACAGGAATTGACTTGACAGACTAATGGATTAGTCCACAGCTCTAACTGGCAGGTTAATCGCTAATGAAAAACAGACGTTTTTAGTTTAAATTCAAAAAGAAGGATCTTAATGTGCCAGTGGAACCAGTGAAACTTGTGGATTAATAGTCCATTTTGTTTAACAAAGTTTTGGTTTATCTGAGAACCTTCTCAGAAACTGTTAAACACGACATTTGAGCTGCGATTGTTATGTATAAATTACTGCCCTTATTCCCTAAATCTTCAATAATGCCAATATTGATAACTGAGGGGATAAATATTGTTTATCCCCTCGATTAATCAAATAATCATTTGGTCTGAAAAATATCAGAAAACAGCAAAAAATGCCAAAAAAACAACCTGGAGCCCAATGTGATGACTTCAAATGTCTGCGTTTTGGTAAAACCCCAAAACATTCAATTTACTTTAATGTCAGACAATGAAAGCAGCAAATCCTCACATTCGACAACCTGGAACCATGAAATATTCTGCAATTTGCCATCAGAATAGTTACTGATTGATATTTCTGTCGATCAACTTATCGATTAATCCTCTAATCGTTGCATCTCTGTCGCCGAACCCTGTCGACAATATGTTTTGAAACTCAAACTGTAGTATGTAATTTCTTTCTTTTCACGTGGGAGCAAATTTGGTTATAGTGTTGTTGTTGTTGTTGTTGTTCAGAACGTGTCTCGTTCTCATTTGCCTTTTTAAATCTCATAACACTGCAGCAGTTATCATAGAAACATACTATACAAATGTTTGGATCCCTGATACTTTCCTCTAACAGCCCCACACCTCATTACTACCTTTTTAAACCTCATACCAGCTTGGTTCTGTATGAAAGTGACTCTTTCTTATTGGTGCCAGGACAACATTCGAACCACAGTATCTACAAATATGTTTGTTTGTTTTGTCACTTTATGTCAAACTCTGTATCTCATTCCCTCAGGGCTTAATCTCTCTCTCTCTCTCTCTCTGTCTCTCTCTCTGTCTGTCTCTCTCTCTCTCTGTCTCTCTCTCTCTCTGTCTCTCTCTCTGTCTGTCTGTCTGTGTCTCTCTCTCTCTCTCTCTCTCTCTCTCTCTCTCTGTCTGTCTCTCTCTCTCTCTGTCTCTCTCTCTCTCTGTCTCTCTCTGTCTCTCTCTCTGTCTCTCTCTCTCTCTGTCTCTCTCTGTCTGTCTGTCTGTGTCTCTCTCTCTCTCTCTCTGTCTGTCTCTCTCTCTCTCTCTGTCTCTCTCTCTCTCTGTCTCTCTCTGTCTCTCTCTCTGTCTCTCTCTCTGTCTCTCTCTCTCTCTCTCTCTGTCTCTCTCTCTGTCTGTCTCTCTCTCTGTGTGTCTCTCTCTCTGTCTCTCTGTCTCTCTCTCTCTGTC
>VMKM01003544.1:0-34205 GCA_008360985.2 Macquaria ambigua | reverse complement strand
CTCATTTCAAATATATAATAGGAAGAGCCCCTTCTAAATGGCAAAATGAATCCACGATTGACCAGCCGCACATTAGTACTCATATATTCAGTACCATAACAAAGCCTGAAACCAAATGTCCATACCTGTTACAGATGCAATTTATACACATCAGTTGTTCGACCCAGACGGTCAATAGAGAGCTCAGGATCACCTTGTGACATGTAAATGAGGGTCCTTTAGTGTCACAAGACGGGCAGGGCTGAATGAGCCTTATGATTTTCCATCACTACCCACATGATTCTGACAGTCCTTATAGAAACCTCATGGCCACTGCTGCTGAAAACTCATTATGCTTCTGCTGAAACCAATACACTCATTTAACATCTATAGGGCTGCCTTTATTTATCTGTTTTTCAATGATATAGTGTTGATCCTGTATTTTTCTGTTTGACCATACATCCATTTATACATACAAACATTGTTTTTATTTGTAATTTAAAGAAAATAGTTTGACATTTTTGGAAATATGCTTATTCATTTTCTGGCACAGAGTTAGCTAAGAGGATCGATACCACTCTTATGTCTGTCCATTAAGGTTACAGTCAGCAGCTGACTAAAGACCATACGGTGGCCCTGAAGGTCAAAACACAACAACATTTCACAAAACACAACATTTCACAAAACACAACATTACACAAAACACAACATTTCGCAAAACACAACATTACACAAAACACATTTCACAAAACATGACATTTCACAAAACACAACATTACACAAAACACATTTCACAAAACACGACATTTCACAAAACACGGCATTTCACAAAACACGACATTTCACAAAACACAACATTACACAAAACACAACAATTCACAAAACACGACATTTCACAAAACACGGCATTTCACAAAACATGGCATTTCACAAAACACGACATTTCACAAAACACGACATTTCGCAAAACAACATTACGCAAAACACATTTCACAAAACACGGCATTTCACAAAACACAACATTACACAAAACACAACAATTCACAAAACACGACATTTCACAAAACACGGCATTTCACAAAACACGACATTTCACAAAACACAACAATTCACAAAACACGACATTTCACAAAACACGACATTTCACAAAACACAACATTACACAAAACACAACAATTCACAAAACACGACATTTCACAAAACACGGCATTTCACAAAACACAACATTTCGCGAAACAACATTACGCAAAACACATTTCACAAAACACGGCATTTCACAAAACACGGCATTTCAGATTACTCTTCTTGTTTGTGATTGGACTGTCAGTTCAGAGTTTATTCAATGCGGTGCTAGATTGGATCACCCGGAGAAACCATTTTAGAACGTTGAAGGGAAAAGTTACAGTGGTGTCATCTGGCCTGTCTCAGCTCAACTCATGCCGGCTGATGGCACTGCCTGCGACTCAGCTCGTCAAGTCGCTTGTAGCTGGTTTTAGAACATAAGGCACGTCACCTGTTTGAACAGCCAATCAGCTCATAGCGAAGTCATCTCGACCCGCTTGTTTTTTTATGTTTTCACCGTTTATCAATACTAGTAATGCAACTGTAGCAAGTAACTCACTATCACTATCCTCATTCATATTTTAAGACACTACAAATTATGTCCAGCTACAAAAAAGCCTGAAAAGTACAGAGAGTTGTTGCTATGGAAAACGATACACCGTCACGTAAACTGGCAAGTTTCAGAACGTTGCAGACCGGCGCATTGCAAGTAGTAGTAGTAGAACATGTCACTTGGTTCATGGTTGTAAATAGAACTTTCGGCCCTAATTCCATTTCTCCCCATTGTAGCAATTCATAGAAATGACAGGGAAGTGAAGGGACAGTCAGCGAGAGCTGCAAACTGCAAACAGCCGTTTCCACGCACCTGCCCCTGCTGAGTTTGAGTGATTATTGTGATTGTTCTGATTAATAAATGTAAATAAGTAATGCTTTATTTCTGATGACAGTTTAGTTTAGTTTTAACAAGCTTCAGTCGAGCTGAGACAGGCCAGATCACACCACTGCAACTTTTCCCTGCAACGTTCTAAAATGGTTTCTCCGGTTGATCCAATCTAGCACCGCATTGAATAAACTCTGTCTTTGTGTTTTGTGTAATGTTGTTATGTTATGTGAAATGTCGTTGTGATTTGTGAAATGTCGTGTTATGTGAAATGTTGTTGTGTTTTTGAAATGTTAATGTGTTTTGTGTAATGTTGTGTTTTGTAAAATGTTGTTGTGTTTTGACCTTCAGGGCCACTGTAAGACAAGGAGCAGGGGGAAACAGCTAGCCTGGCTCAGTCCAAAGATAACAAAATCCCCTTACCTTTAAAGCACGTTACATCTCATAAAAAGCAAAGTGTAAAAATTACAGTTTGCTGTTTTACATGGGGTTATGTGCTAGATTCATTCTTGGCTGGGGGCAGTAACTTCCTGGAATCCCCACTAGTTGCCTGGCACCTGCTATCTTCGGACTGAGCCAGGCTTGCTGTTTACCCGTTTCCAGTCTTTGTGGTAAGCTAAGCTAACCCGCTCCTGGCTGTAGCTTAAAGGAAAGTGAGAGAGTGGTATGGATCTTGACATCTAAGTCTCTGCCAGAAAGCAATCAAGCATACTTCCCAAAATGTCAAACTATTACTCTACTACTACTAAATAACTGCAGCCTGCTTTGGAAAGAAGGAAAAATGTAAAATGTAAAAATAACATGTAATTCACAAAAAATAAAGTCCAACATATATTGCACAATTTTCCTCTGACTATGCAAACACATCCTTTCTGCTAATGGGCCCTGTATAATAACTTCTGTGTAACACAACTACAGCACTTCCACATTTTCCATAATGTCTGAGTTTCTATACATCATAATCATCTCCAAATTGAAACAGATGTACAGTATCATCTGCCTGGCTATCATTATTATATGCATTGCAAAACAGATGACTTTTCAAGTGCTTTTAAGCAGGCTGTCCGAACCCATCTGGCATAACAGCAGCATAATGACAACTTCCTCTCACTCTGTAATTAAGCGGGTCGATCATCTCAGTCCAACATGATAGTTGTCATCATTCCAGAGGCTACTTTGCATTTATTATAGAAAAGTACAGCCATTAACAATTGGAATGTATGCCATTGACTTTATTCATTATGATTCATTGATTCTGACCAAAATTAATTAGTCAATAGCTTCACTATAGATTCTATACTGTTTACATTATACTTGTGTTTCTGAGTCAAAAAGTCTTGACTTCTTAAACACAAGACTTTGGATCATGAATAAAATAATTTTCAAGTGTAAACAGTTTTAAAAGAGGTGTAGTCATGGGTGACCATGCCTTTCATTAGCTGTTTATCGTATTTCTTTCGTAGTACTATTTGTGTTTTGTGTTACTTTTTATGTGTTTTCCTGTTGAGCTGTGTGCATTTGTATAACTGACTATCTAGGGACAGACTTGACAAACTAGTTCTGGCTATAAATGCTGTGATAAACTTATATATATCCTTTAGATGTGTGATACAAAAAAAAACTATTCATATAAGATCTGTAAGCTTACAATTCATATACATATAAGTCATTTTCTGTTTGCCTTAAATTGAAAACAAAAATAAATTTGCAACCACCACAGTAGCATTGTTCAGGTTGTCCATTTGATGTCCTGTTATGCTCTTTTAAGTCAGTAGGTGGTAGTATTTAACCATAATTCCTTTTGGGGACGTGAGTTTGAGGGTACGGGTGCCGTTCCAACTCATAAAGCAAACTGTTGCTGCAAAAGAAAGACTCACTACTGTTTACAACTTTTCCCAGGTGAGTGGGGATGCATAGCCTCTCAAAACCAACATGAAAAAAGTTAGTAATGTTTCCTCAGAGTATAATGATATTTTGTTGTCTCAGCTTGCTAAATGAGGTTAAAAACAAGCTGTAAATCGCCTGTTTCATGTACCCAAAGGTGCTATCTATGTATTGGGTTTTTCCTTAGCGGTGGTTCGCTAGCAAATAAGCTCACTAACATTATTGTGAATAGTTTTGCACAATGTTTAGTATATGTGAATCGACCTAGTCTAGTTTTCTTTGTAAATACAGTGAGTGATACAGTTCAAATTGGTTCAGTTTAGGTTTGTGAAGCTAAGATTCCTTTTGCTGGCTCTAAGACTGTTGTTCGAACTACAGAGTGTACTTCTGCATCTTTTGTATGTCCGCCTCCATGGACAGTCCACAGTCAGATTGAGAGAGGGGCGGCTCCTCACTGCTCCAAAATCAAAACATCCTGGCCAAAATCAACTGGCTAGAATAACCACTGGAAGACCATGGCAGAAGCCAGTGTTCCTGTAGATATGGAAGAAAACAATTTTAATAGTGTAATGCTGGAATCAGACATTTGGGGCTACTTATGTGAGCCACAACACAGTGTGGAGGAATTACGGCGTATGGAGGAGGAAGAGACCGCCACAGCCAAGAGTCAAGCACCACCAGCCGGTGAGGATAGCGGTGCAGAGCTGCCCCACGCCAGGGACAGCCGCTGCGGTAAATGTGCACCAATGGAAACAAAAGTGGAGTCACTGTGCTGCAGCGAATTTCACAGAGGCCAGTTTATTTTGGATGAAGTTGCTGAATTTACACAGGAAGGGGCACAAGTAGGGCTGGGCGATATGGCTTATAAATAATATCTTGATATTTTTAGGCTATGCCGAAATATACGATATATATCTGGATATACACTAATTGTCAAGTAGTGCAAACATGATGATCTTGTGGAATATGATGCATTGCTTTAGATTAAACTAGTCAACAGTATATAAAGGAATTGAAATCAGCTCAACCTTAAACATCTACACCAGTAAAATGCAACATACACATTAATTCAGCAGTAATAATAATCCACAAACATCATATATAATTGTAAAACACTGACAGTGAGCATTTTACTGCACAATGAATACTTTAAGTGAATTTTGCTATAATACTTATATTTGCCTTAATAAGGTATGCAGAATTTTCTCTTGTAGTGGAGTATTTTCAAAGGGGGGTATTAGTACTTTTGCTTAAGTAAGGATGGCCTTGTAGGTAACCTGTGTGTGTGACGGGGTTTGTTGTGAAAGTGAGTCTTTCCCAGTGTGTGAGGGGTAGTTACGTTAGTTTTGTCAGTCAAAAAGTGTGTAAATAAGCTCAAGTTGCAGCATTTAGTGAAAGGCTGTGTGTTGTGTTTGCTGCCTCAGACCACTACTGCTTTACAGCAGAGTTGGTCCATACTGTGAAAAGCTAGCTAGTTAGCAGGTACGAGTCAGGCTAAAGTCAATTAAAATAGTCTAAAACTAGAGGTCTCACAAATACGGTACGAAGCTGCGGAGCTGGAAGCCATGGGTAGAGTAGCAAACGCTATCAGATGATTGATGACATTTTCTTTTGTGATTTTGTTTTGGCGTGGTGGTCCGCAACCATCGGGCACACTGAAAACTTGAATATGATGAAATGGTCATCTGCTATATTGCACATTAATTGATATTCGAATATATCAAATATATTCAATATATCACCCAGGCCTAGACACAAGCATGTGTAACATTACACCAAAGCTTTGGGCCACATGTGGAGTGCTTGAGACATACCTCAGGATCCCAAAAAGAAACTGAACAAAACCAAAGCCAGTAGGGCGAAATGGATGTCTGAGCATAAAGTGCTACAGCGACAGTGTTTTGTTGCTAACACGACAACATTTCAGTGTGAAAACATACAATGCATGTTTTTTGTGAGGCCCCTTCAAGACTAGCTTAGCACATACACAGCATTTTGTTATCCGGCAGTGCCTAATGTTAGTAGCTTTGTAGGAGTTGGGGAAGTTTACACTTTCCAGTGCATTCTGGTTGTTGTAGGTTTTCTACCTTTTGAGCAAAAGGGAATACCCACAGCCCGTTTTCTCTGTTGCACCAATTTCAAAAATAGATATTTATTAATCCCCAAGGGGAAATTTCGGTGTTGCAGTAGTAAAAAAGGAACAAGAAAAATATTGACAAGAAAATACAATTAACAAACAAATATATATATATATATATATATACACCGATCAGCCATAACATTATGACCACCTGCCTAATATTGTGTAGGTCCCCCTTTTGCCGCCAAAACAGCCCTGACCCGTCGAGGCATGGACTCCACTAGACCTATTAAAGTGTGCTGTGGTATTTCCTGAATCGATTTTGCAGTGTGGCAGGGCACATTATCCTGCTGAAAGAGGCCACTGCCATTAGGTAATACTGGTTCCATGAAGGGGTGTACTTAGTCTTAACAATGTTTAGGTAGGTGGTACGTGTCAAAGTAACATCCACATGAATGGCAGGACCAAGGTTTCCCAGCAGAACATTGCCCAAAGCATCACACTGCCTCCGCCGGCTTGCCTTCTTCCCGTAGTGCATCCTGGTGCCATGTCTTCCCCAGGTAAGCGACGCACCCAGCCATCCACATGATGTAAAAGACAACGTGATTCATCAGACCAGGCCACCTTCTTCCATTGCTCCGTGGTCCAGTTCTGATGCTCACGTGCCCATTGTAGGCACTTTCGGCGGTGGACAGGGGTCAGCATGGTCACCCTGACCGGTCTGTGGCTACGCAGCCCCATACACAACAGACTGTGATGCACTGTGTGTTCTGACACCTTTCTGTCAGGACCAGCATTAACTTTCTTCAGCAATTTGAGCTACAGTAGCTCTTCTGTTGGATCGGACCACACGGGCCAGCCTTCGCTCCCCACGCGCATCAATGAGCCTTGGCCGCCCATGACCCTGTCGCCGGTTCACCCAAAAGTGGTCCAAGGAAGGATCCTTGGACCACTTTTGGTAGGTACTGACCACTGCAGACCAGGAACACCCCACAAGAGCTGCAGTTTTGGAGATGCTCTGACCCAGTCGTCTATCCATCACAATTTGGCCCTTGTCAAAGTCGCTCACATCCTTACGCTTGCCCATTTTTCCTGCTTCCAACACATCAACTTCGAGGACAAAATGTTCACTTGCTGCCTAATATATTCCACCCACTGACAGGTGCCATTGTAACAAGATAATCAATGTTCTTCACTTCACCTGTCAGTGGTCATAATGTTATGGCTGATCGGTGTATATATCTGTATAAAGCAAATCAGTATGTTGTCCATTGCCACTCAGTCTTTCTACTGCATAGATAGCCCAGTTTTATGAAAAAAACATCTATCCAGCGGTTAAATACCCCTTAAGACAATACTCATATCATATAATAATATAATAATATTACATTGAAAGCACTCTATCGCTTTAATCGTTCCCCCTGTTCATATTGGCTGAAAAAAGATTCTTAAAGCAAATTCAGTGGAAGTTATGTGGGATGAAATCCACAGTCCTCATTCTGTGCAAGTTTTTTCTCCAAATTTCAGCTGGAGCTAATATGAGGCTTCAGCAGTCTGAGTTCGACAAATCAAAGTTCCATGCATTTTAGTACCAAATTCACACTTTTCCTATGCTGTGGCTCAGCAAGGAAACACTGTGGCAACACTAAGAGGGAATTTGGTACTAAAAGACTGTAACTTTGCAAGATAACAATTAGATGTTTCTAACTCAGACTGGTGAAGCCTCATATTAACTTCAGCTGAAGTTTAGAAGTAGCCTAATTTTTGTACAAACCAAGGACTGCAGATTTTGTCCCACTTACACTGAAATTGGCAACCAATAACACTTTCAGTGTACATGTGGGAATGTGAGTATTGTTTAAAGACAGACTTGAAAAAAATGTGAATCTATCCTTTAAGTCATATCTATGGCAAACATGCCTTCTTAATACTATATCCACATCCACATATTGCATACGAAACTAATTAAATATATCATGTGCCCGTAAACAAAGGAAAGCATTATATATATATATATATCTATATATATATACATACATGCAGGTATATGCGTAATAGATATGCTGGCATGTAATATGTGTAGAGCTTTATGATTAGGTCTACAAAAGGTAAATAATGACTGTACTCAGTAGTAAAGGTGAGCGCTTCTGTGTGCATGCAGGTGTTTCACAGCAGCTCAAAAGTACCCTGAATACACCCCACCCACTCCACCTCCAGAGAAATAATCCCCAAAATAAACACCTACCACTCAAACAAAGTTCTAAACAATAGATGCTTTACCATGTGAAATTAAAAGAGGAAGTGGAGTAGGGCATCTGCGACAGGGTGAAAAACTGAATAAATAACCCGTCAAATACTGTGTCCGTTCAGATTACCTCCAGCCCGAGAAGCAGCTGCTCTTGATCCAATCAATCTGATTTCTAATTAAGTTTGAAGGTGAGGATCTGCACAACTACGTGCAGATAAATCTCTCAACACCTGGCCAGTATCAAGTGACAGAAAACCTGAGACAAAGCCAAACGAGGCGAGGAAAGACTTGATCCCCTTCTTTCAGTCAGCAGTGTGGGATATTCAGCCTCACACCTCGGCCTAGGTTTCATTAGGTTGCTTTGAAAAGACTACCTAATCATCAATAATACATGGAGGTAATGCTTCCTTTTGAAAACGAATGAGAAAACTAGGCTGCAGAAGCTTCAATCCATGCTCCTTTCTCTCTAACTTTAAAGACACTTGAAGATCTTTAATTCAAAAGCAGAATACACCTCAGTCTCTGCTACAGAATATATTTTATAGTGAAACTAAGTGCCTTCTGATTCCCCTCCAAGTCACTATTTGCCTTTCATCCGTACTTCCCCACTATTTCCCCAAGGCCTCCCCGCTCTCTTTCACACCCATAAAATATTGATCTTTAAATATTTATCCTGCAAACATCCACAGGACCTGACCTGTATTCCCAGTATATGTGAAATATTCACCTTTTGCTAAATAATTGATGGCGGCATCCGTGTTTCAGCACCTTTGCGAGCCTTTTGGCGGGGGCCCCAGCCAAGCTGTTTGAGCATGTTTTACTGGAAGGATCAAGCCTCGGAGCGTCTGCAATTTCTCAACAGCGACAAAGCAGAGCAAGTGTTTTAATTGGGCCCTCAGCTTAGAGGCTGGGGGTGGGGGGGTTAGTTGGTGGTTAGGTGGTGGTTTAAGGAGTGGAAGTGTCAGAGATAGTGGTGTAAAGAGGTTAGCATGATGACCTCTAAGATGTTGATAGGGTTTTTTAGGTTGGTAAGAGCGTGGTAATGGGATGGGGATGACGCTGTGGATGGGGTAGGGGGTGGGGGGGTCTGTGCTGACTTGTGACCCCTGTCCTCGCCTCCTCAGTGGAAGTCACATCGATCCACTAGCTGCTCCAGCGGCTGGTAATGTAACATGGTAATTCCCCCCTAGCTCTGCAGTCACACCAAAGGTCACGGTAGCAGCAAATCCTGGTTAAAGCTGGAGGACCCACAGGATACCTGGTGTCTGTTCACTTCCTCATGTAGCAGAGTATAAAAACATTGTATTGTGTGAATTATTCATGTGTGCCTCAAGGGTGGAAAAGAGTGCTCAGAGATCCAGCTCAAGAGGAACTATTGAATGAATCTTTAGAAGTACTAGTAGAATGCTGTTATGGCATTCTGCTATCACCTTATCTGCCATGGTAACCTGGGTGTCAGGGGAGCACTTCCGATTGTGTTTTAACTTCCGGTGGTCGTGGCAAATCACCGGAAGTTGTTTAGTAGTTGTTGTTAGACATGAGTCTGTACTGCTAGCTAGCTATCAATTTAAGCTATAGTGTTACTGATCGAAAAATAATGAGTATTATATGTTTAGTAAGAGGATGCCATAATAATTGGAAGAAACAAGGGGAGTTACAGCAGGAATGTTTTGAACATCGACCTCAACTTCAGTCTCAGTGTACCTGTGGAACCCCATACAACCTGCACCCACCACCAAAGGAGGACGAAACTCTAAGACTCTGGTTGAAGGCTTTGAACCTGAAAAACCCACCTAAATGTCCGTTTGTGTGCTCCTTCCACTTTGTGGATAAAAAGCCAACAAAAGAGCATCCCTACCTGGTGAAGTGGATTGGCTATGAAGCTCCGTTGAAGAAACCATGTTGGGTGCTAGTCAGGTAGGCTATGTCAAATTATCAATTATCAGGCTCCTCTGTTTACACTGGTTTGTTAAAAAGTATGTGTACAATTTGTTGTGATAATAACAATAATAATGGTGAAAAGCATATAACGTTGTGTTAGCAAATTAATTCAGCATTCAATTGAAGCATTCAGTTGCTAATACTACAAAGTATACTTATGAAACGTTAACACCAGGAAATAACATATACCTACTAATGGATACCTACTTCTGACACACCTTGCATATCTATGGCTGTCTGGAGGGCTAAGTAGGCTAATAATGAGCACATAATCTGCCAAAGTACAGATCAGATTAATTGCCATCATTGTGGATAATTTGATAGTTAATGGAAATGTCTCATTTAAAGTAGTCTACAGTGGGGAAACTATTATATTTGTTTATAGGCTACATATTGTTAAGGAACTACAATTTACTATTTTACTAGACAATGCAACAGCCAGCATGGAGCATGAGGCCATGGATCAACTGGATTTGCCAAACTCCCAGAGAGATGTTGGGACCCAGTGAGGACTGCACACCTGGCGACCGTAGCTAGAGTGCCCACCACTGCTGACCAGGGAACACAATGTGCCGAACCTCTCCACAAGACTCTGCTTAGCACCGAAGCTCTCTCTCTGCTCCATACTGGCTTGTCGCTTGCTGCCTTTTATTCAGTGGCTTAACACCTTATACCTCTCTGTATAGGTAGCTTCCACATCGACCCAACAGACCAGCTTCCGTTGACTTTGATGAAGTTGAGGCTTAATCTGCTCCAGGATGACTTGGCTGAAGGATTTAGTGTGACATCATCCCAAGTAAAATGTGTAAAATGTGCTTACTTGTTATTTACAAAAGACATAAAATACATGTACATTAAAACTGTAAATTGTAACAAAATGTATTAAAGACAGATACTAATTTCAACAGCATTCAACAGTGAAATGGTTCCTCTGGGTTCCAGCATTCCAGTAGTGTTGCTCATCAGTGCATGCTATACCGGTGAGTCCCTGGGACACAGCAGTCTGGACCTGAGACAGGGACAATTAGAGTCAGAATAAAATAAAGACATTCATTTCAAGTAATAATGAAGTGGTTGGATCAATATACAGCAATTCTAAATCTTTCAGATTAAAACCAGCAGACATCTGGGGCAGCTGTGGTTCAGGAGGTAGAGCAGGTCGTCCATTGATCCCAGGGTTGGTGGTTCAATCCCTGCCTCCTCCTGTCCACATGTCGAAGTGTCCTTGGGCAAGACACTGAACCCTAAGTTGCTCCCGATGGAGGCCAGCACCTTGCATGGCAGCTTTGTCCCCATCGGTGTGTGAATGGGTGAATGAGACCAATCTGTAAAAGCGCTTTGGTTAAGGTTGAAAAGCGCTATATAAGTGAAGTCTATTTAATTTATCCAAGTGATATAGTTAGACTTATACTTACTGTGACATCTCCAGCCTATTTCTGTATGGCTGGAGAAATGGACCCCAAACCTGTGCAACTGATTAGGCTACTATCATTTAGAAAGTGATAACTCAAGAGATATTACTGAATATTACAGATTATTCCTCCAAGAGCTGAAATTACATTTTTTATCATGTAAGATTCAGTAAATCTTAATTCATTCTTAATAACTTTGTTGGAGGTGAAAAAAGAGTTGCATGAGGCATTCCAGGTAAAAAAAAAAGGCTGTTTACACTTACTCTTTCCGCCGACGTTTGAAGCAGAAGTCCCGGGTCAAGTGGGCAGGGGTTCAATAGGATTTTGTCAAATCTCAATCCAGTATTGAATCTGTTTATTGAATCAAAATTCTTTCAAATATCTTATACAATCTATTAATGTTTAGCTTTCAACATTTGCAAGTAATTAAAAGTATGAATAGCTAAAGCTCGTAGTTTCGATTAAAATCTGTAATGACCTTTTGGTGGCTGAGAAAGCAGAAACACAGAAGCTTTTAGCGTCATCCTAATTAATGTTGACAACCTGTAGCTACAACCTGAAAATGAGATGAGAAGCAAAGTAAAGTATATGAAATGTTGGTTAAATAAATCTGACAACTGGGAGATTCTGACCCCAGAAACTGACGACACAACAAGCTAGATTGTTTGTTGGTCTTTTTCTATCATCGATTCATCCATTTTTCGCCACTTGTCAGGGTTTGGGTCATGGTGGCAGCAGGCTAAATAAGGTGGCCCAGGTGTTCTATTCCGAGTTCCTCCCACATGTCTGAGCTCCTCACCCCATCTTTAAGGCTGAGCCTAGACACCCTGAAAAGGAAACTCATGGCTCAACTCCAGCGTCAATAATACAGTGTTTCAGCATGTTGGTGTTGGTGGACCTCAAAAACCCCCAGTCCACTCATGGTCGTAGAGAGTTTCTTTTCCCTCACAAACAATATTTGTCAGTGTATAGACACTGGCTTGCCAAGAGCACTTTAACCAGACAACAGCCACATTTGATTTAGGCCTCTGCTCAAGTCACTTAAGGAATTGCTGTTAATTAAATAGAACTAATTTAATCTGCTGCCAACAAAGTTTGTCATTTTAGGCATGGTCAATGCCAGCTAAAATTGAGAAGCCTGCTAACGTTACCTGAATGTTTTGTACATTGTTCTTTCCTAATAAAAAATAGTAAATGGAAATAAAAGGTTCGATACGAGATTTGTTAGGATCTGAGCTTAGCGAATTTGGGTATTTTTTTAGAAATAGGCTATTCTTTCATCTGTCCAGCCTAAAGAGATTTAAAAGTTTGAGGGTTAAGTTCCGTTCTACACTGCACAGCTAATATGGTTTCAAAGCCACAGGATAAACAGAAAAACATTCAGAAAATTCCAGGGACAGCAGGGTTGTTGTCAAGACAAACTCTAAGACCAAGCACAGTTGATTTCAAGTCCAAATGGGTTTAAGACTAAGTCAAGACTAAGTCAAGACTAAGACCTCCAATACTCAAGTGCTCCAAATGACTCATGATAATCCATCAAATTTAAATGAAGTTTCAGGAAATCACTCGTGCTGTGGGCAGACTACTGTGAGCATGCGGAGCAGGCCTGTAATGAGCTGACTACACCACTGGAAACCACAGGATTTCATAATTATCAGTAACTTAATTTCACTCCAACTCACTGTTTGCACTTTATGTCACCTTTCACTGGCTAGGGCAGCAGAGGATACATGTTTAAGATGCTCATGACACCTTTATTTATCAAAATAAAATACCCTACAGGGCTTCATTTAGCCTCATAGTCATCTCTGTAGCAACCTCCTCAACTGACATAAGGAATCCACTTCAGTGAAATACAAGATTAGCCTGAGCTCAGATTAGAGGACTTCTACTGTACAAACACAGTCAACTGTGACATTTGGCTGCATTACACACATTCAAAGAAAGATTCACAGAAGAAAAGTAGAAAAAAATGTTGGATCACACACACTACACAGTATTTAACACATTTTAAGACTTGGTCCAAATAGTCAGCTCCAGACCCAGGTTTGTTTCTTGAGTCATTTGGGAGGTAGAGTCTATTTTTGCTGAGAACCACACGTGTCATGCGGAAAAAATAGGCGAGACGCCGAATCTCTAGATGAGACAGCTCTAACCTGTTACATGGGTGCTGAAATGAAAAGCCAGAGGTTCAGGTCTGCGGTGTGGCCCGGCTGTAACACCTCCATGTTTACCTGTTGTCTGGTAAGTATAATGTACAAATTTGTACACAGCACAAATTCCCGCACTACAACAGATACTCACCACTCTATTCACCCCACAAATACTGTTTTCAATCAGTAATTATTTCCAGCCGTGTCTACTTTGTCATTCTTTCGATCACTGCTAAGCTTAAAAAGGCTCCAAATTAAAAGCCTTCTATCACTTCTGACAAAGTAGAAGTCATTGGATATTAACCAGTGGACAAAAACAATACTTAAAAAGAGAGTGCTTTCAGCAGAGTATGATATGACTCTTTGTTGTACTGATGGCATTAGTGCTGTTGAAATGTACATTTTATTGAATTTATGAAGAAAACTGATAAACATGGAGGAAATGCTGAGTTTGCATTAACAGCAAACAGCATGTGTTGTGGAAATGTACTCTTTGCTAAATGTGAGTGATTACAGTGCACAGCATTCCACCCACCGTCAGTATTTTTTACTCATCGTTTATTTGGTCATGCTGGCTACTATTTGAATTCTGCCTTTAATTTTACAGTTAACAGTAAATACTATATAATAGGGCATATCAAGTGGAAATGTGAATGAAGTGGGAAAATTTAAATGGAAGCATTATGATGTATTATGCAAGAGATAACATAGTGAGGTGAAGACCAAATATGAATATATGTACATTGAAATTGTATATTCAGTATGTTAAAAATGAAAACTATAAACAAACATTCATTTTCTTGATTAATTTTGACTTGGCTGATTTGACTTTGAGCTGGTTCTTTTAAGGTCAAGAGGTGTGAAAATGAAGTCTTATCTCTGCACTCCCACCCTGACTTACCCTACATGCATATTACTGCTTATTTATAGCCCCTCTTAGAGTCACTGGAGTGTGGACAAGGAATATATTCCATTATAGGTGCCTGTGCTCAGCTGCATACTTCTTCTCTATTATGTGCCCTCAAGTGTGCCCGTACACCTCACTTTATATATGTAAAAGACAGCTAATATACGAGTTGACAGCTGGGCCACTTTGGACATCATGCTACATGGTTGCCCTCAGCTCCCTGAAGGGCAGAACCAAACCAGCCCAGTCACGCCTACTGGCTACCAAGACAACCAATTACCTTTGATAAGGATCCACAGATTGTCCCAACCTCAGCTTTTAAACACTGGTTCAGATAAGGCAGATAGGGCTAACTCACCTGACTTGAGAAAGGTCCCTTTGCAGACATGACTCATGGGCAATGGGAAGTGTTGAATTCACAGAAGTGTGGTGCGTCACTTTCTTTGTGGTGTGAAAAATATTTATGTGAAATAAAAGCTGTAAGAGGTCATATGAAAAGTTGAATGTTCAAGTACTAGGTAACATTAGAATTATCATTACATGACCCAAGTATGGCACTTTGGTCACAAGGTAACAGATTTGTATAAAGACATTTGTAACTAAAGTTAGCATTTTAACATTAGCAAGATGGGGGGTGGGTGGTGGATAGTGTAGAGTCCAATTTATGATATAATCTGTGACACAAGTCCTCGACTAAGATTAGTTTTACTTTGTCCAACAGGTTAACATCACCTGCATTTCGTTTCAACAACATCAGCCAGTTTTGCATTGTCTTTTTTTCCCACACCCACCACATTACAAATTTAGCTAGCTTTTGCGATTGGCCCTTGGCTTTTACCTGACAGACAAGATTATGTTGACACTGCTTAAACTTGTGTGGAAAAAAAGCTCTCGATATTAAAACTACACTGAAAACATAATGCATGCTGAAGGTTTTGTTGAGAGAACTGGATACCGTTTTTCAAAGATGGTGCCCCATTTAGAGTCCTTATCTGGCTGACTTTCTGCTGGTTCCCCCCCACACATGATGGTTATGAAAATAATTTTATTGTATGGCTCTTTGAGACTTTTCATTTTTGATTGTGCTAATTGCCTAAATTCTTCTAATACAAACAACCGTCAGTCATTTTGAGACTGAGTCCTCCCAAGAAAAACAGCATCAGTCACTTCAGCAAGTAAAACAACATATATGTTTACATTCAGGTGACAAAGCCCTCTAGCTGCCATAGTAATTAGGACGAGAGCAAAGGAGGAATCGGGTGATGTTATAGAGCGACAAAGTTCACACAGGTTGGAGGTCGTGGTCGTGGTCACGGTGCATGGATGGGTCAACAAAACATCAGACTTTAATACTAGTGATTGCGGTTTGTTTCACGTTTCCAACCGTGAGTCAACATTGATCATTTTTAGCATGACCTGAACCACGTGTTTATTACTGTAACCATGAAGATGAAGGTCTCCTAACCTCATCATCATTTTTACCCAAACCATAAATCTTTCCCTAATCAAGCTGTCTTTGTGCAAAACCCAACCGAACCTTAACAATAGTGTTCATATTATATTTTTCAACAGTGATTTGTAACAGTTTTTGAAGGCACAAACAAATGATGTCATCCAGCTGAAAGGGGCATCAGATCAGACAACACTTATGTGTCGTTTTGGGGGGCATGGACAAACATGTATTTTGTTGTTTAATGTGGAGGACTTGTTGGTCATTTTGAAGTGTTTCCCCATGCTCAGAAAATGTATTCATCGTTTTACAGCTGTTTATTTTGTAGTGATTGGACTGAACTGTGGCCACTTCCAAAACTTCCAGGGGACTTGGGTGAGCATGGCAGTTGTGGTCTTACAGCAGTTCCTATTTTGGTACAGAAGTTAAAGTTGCATTTAAAGTGCATTGCATTTATTTAATTGGTTTATGAAAATTCACCACATCTTCTAGATTTATTTAATTTTGTAAAATATTTTTGGCTGTCTCAGGAAGCAGCCAGCAACTAGACTGTGCAGCTTATTAAAGATGTTCATGCCAAAATATAATGATGACAAAAGTCCCACATATTTTATTTTATTTTTTTTTAAATCAACACTCCACATATTTACTGTGAACAGTCAAACATAACCTTAGGAATCAGAGCAAACACTTTAGATTATAGACTTTTCACAAATCAGTCAAACACCATGTTTGTTAGAACACCTTAACAAAAGCAACCACTTTGACAGCTTCGGTCCCCTCTTAAATAAACCTGTCTTTCTCCCATTCTTCTATTTAGTAAGACATTGGGAACAAGCATTTCACTTAATGTTTCTATCCAAACAAAATAAATTCAATATAAAGGCAAACAGCCTGCTGACTTTTGGACCCAACCCTGCAGAGATGTCTTCTTACAATACTAACATGAAGGTCACAAATCACTACACAAAAGATGCTGAAAATGGGATTGGCAGATACTTGTTGTACTGTACACTGAACACCCCTGACGACTCGACTTCCAGGCCACCTGGAACTGCACACCTATTAAACACTATTGGCAAGAAATCACTGACTCATTACCCTTTCTCCTATACCACAATCTTCCTCAATCTGTCTACCAAGAGTCAGATCAGCATTCATGGCTTTGACTATCACCAAGAAAGCTATGCTCATGGACTAGAACTGAAGAAGAATAGCAAAAACAATAATTTTTCCTTTGCATCATCCCACCATCCATTTGTGGTCTCCTACACCTCTCTACCATATAGGCATCATCGAGACATGCTTAATGTCATGGTGATGCCTGCTCTGTCTTCTTCTTCTTGAGCCTCAGACTCTTTTCCTAGCTCTTGGTGTCCATCCATTTCTCCATTGTCATTGCCCACTTATCCATTGCAGGATCGCAGGGTGCTGAAGCCAAGCCAGGTGGTCTGCGTTTCCACACTACTGCAGTGTTCCAGCCATTCTTGGCTGCTTGAAGCTGTTGCCATTTTCTGGTTACCAGTGTTTTACCTGCGGCCTGTCTGATTATACCTGCCTGCAGTTTAGCCAACACTAGCTGAAGACCAAACTCAGGAAACAGATGATTTGACAGGAACCCACCAAAACATAGAACGAATCAGTCGCTCCCCAGGAACCCCCAAACACAACAAATAGTAAATGCACCAAAACAAAACAACAAAACTCAAGACAACATTAAACTAGGGCAACAGATCTGCAAGATCTATAACCTGATAAGACAAGTACATCATCTGGATGATGTCTCGGTTAAGGAGGATGCAGATAAAACAAACAACCTAATCAAAAGATATAATCAAACCAGTCTCCATGATTGAAAAAAAAAGAAAGAACTGCTAGACAACACAACTGATCCTAGAAGATCACTACATGGAAGACATACAACAAACCATCTTGACCCCTGATTGGCACATATGTGACAAGTTAAAAAAATAATACACTCAGCCTGTTTACAAGTAAAAAAAAAAAAGGCATGGTAACTTCATCGTCTGTAATGTTAAAATCTGTAATTGTCACGGTGAGCCATTTCAGGCAGCAGGGAGAGGACCCAATAGCAGACAGGCGAGGAGGCAGGGAGACTCAAGTAAGCCCGATCTATTAACCAATAAAACAAAACTCACACAAACTCAGGAACAGACACGCAGGGAATAACCAGGAGCATGACACGAGGAGAACGTCCAAACACATCAGACCCAGGAACATCCAACACGGGGAACCACAAAGAAACAAGAATAACACTGAGTCCAGGAATCACAGGGAAACACACGAACGAGACATGGAGAAACGCAGGGACTCAGGACACAGGTGAACCACAACAATGAACCAACAAGGAACAAAGGAAAGGGACTGGTATATATAGAGAGGGAGCTGATTGGCATTGGGACACAGGTGACTGGGGGAAATTGGCGGGAAAAAGAACAAAGACAGGAAGTAAAAGGCACACAAGAACACAAGACCAGGGTCCAGGACCAGTTCAAACAAGAGTCCTTCGCGGACCATGACAGTATTGAGGTTTTAAAGATCATACAATATGAGTAAAAGTTCATAATGATTGACTAAAACCATAAAATTGGGTAATGTCATTAAAATCTGTCATTTTTAAAAAGGTTAAAATGAAGTTGTTTATATTAGATTGTTTACTTCATTCTTTATTGTTTAATTTAAGATGTAAAAGTGTTGATCTGTGATCTACATGGTGGTCTTAATCTGAGATCCTGAGATCGATAGCTCCTATCTCCACCCTCATGCCTGGGGATTCACAGTATTTTTCTCATTACTGTGAAGTTTTTGCTGAGGAAACATCACTATCACTGTCGTGATTATTTCTCCCCATTTTTCAGGGGCCTAACCATTCCAAAAGGAAATTCCAACACAGGACAATGGACGAGACCATTGTTAAAACGGAAGCTCTTCTAGTCTCCATAACCAAACAAGACCAACAACAACTAAAAACAAAAACGGTGGACAAAGCCAAGCCAATACATGACATGCCTTTGGACCTGGGGAATGTTGAGCTCCCATGACATCAAATCAGTTCAAAACTGTGCAACACTTCTAGATGAAAGCAACCCTTCCAGTGTTCAGAAACTTCCAATACAGAGGGTCCGGATTCACCCACCACTTCCAGAAAACTCTCTGGATGTTTTCCAAGGAAGAGACGAGGAAGATCTCTCAATACAGAAGACAGAGTCCTCAATTTATGAAGAGGAATTTTTTGAAACTCCATCCATCACAGATAAAACTCAGCAACTTCTAATAGAGAGGGTCCGGATTCACCCACTGTTTCCAGAAAACCTTCTGGATGTTTTCCCCTAATGACGAGGAAGATCTCTCACTACAGGAGACAGAGTACTCAATTCATGAAAAGGAATTTTTTGAAACTCCATCCAACACAGATAAAACTACACAAACACTTCTGGGAGTCTCTACTCATTCTGAGAAGCCCTACATGGAAAAGTAGGAAACCACAAACGTCAAGATGGCAGACTTAATAAAGGATACAAAACAGAAAGACATGATGGAGGCACTACCCTCTCAAAAACCTCACAGACTTCTCATCAGAAATGACTGATTGGAGACTCAGACTCCGCGAGAAATGGGGGATCTTGGGGGATTCCAACCCTGGCAGAATACCTGAATTCAAGAACCCAGGTCTTGAGATAGAAATCTTTCCAGATGCCAATTTAACACATTGAAGCCATTTTAGCCAAGCTCACACCTACAACAACGGTACAAAAGGTGGTTCTTTCAGTTGGACTGAATAACAGGGAACAAAGGATCATCCCAGAATGACCCGTGCATTACATGGATTGCATGGGCTGGATTTTTCAACTTCACCTAACCTATAGGCCAGTCTTTCCCGAACTTAGGGTTGCGACTCAAATGTTTTTATTGGGCCGCCAATGGGCAGATTAAAATGCACCACAATGCTATGATATGTGAATTAATTTTCCAAATTAAAATAGAAAAATAGACGAAGAGCTTGCTTTTTTGCTATGATGGTCTGTTCAGTTCAGATGCTCTGTGCAGGGCTGTTTGCCCCCCCCCCAGTCTTCTGGCGAACCTGGACCTGCAAACACATTCGCGCTTTCTGACTTCTGTGAATCCCCCACTCTCAATCGCGTGCATGATGTCGAAACGAAAATACAAGGAAGAGTTTTTAAACGTTGGCTTCACCAAAATCATTTGAAATGCAGAGGAGAGGCCTCAATGTGTTTTATGCGGGGAGGTGCTCAGTAATGAGAGCTTAAAAATGAATAAATTGGACAGACATCTCCAAACAAAGCATTCTCAGCATCGGGGCAAGTCAAAAGAGTTTTTCCTGTGCAAAGAGGAGACAGTGTTTTGACGGCGGAAAAGTAAGTCAGTCATGTATTTGTTTGTGTAACATTTAATTTGTTTATTTCAAGCGTGTTCATCTCTTTTAGGCCTTCACTGAATACCTTGAAGGCCTTGGTGACTAGCGTTAGCTTGTTGCTAACTAGCATTACTTGTCAGTGTTAGCCGCGAATGCTGACTCATCTTGCTAGCCGTGATTGACATTCCGACATTCCATACCCGACTCTTGGGCAAAGTGCATTTATTCAACATTGTTTTGACAGTGGAAGAGTGAGTAATGTGTGTGTTACGTTTTGAGTGCAGGGCACAAAATTAGCACCAGCCACCAGCCAAATGCTGGTAAAATATGCAAGTGGCTGGTAGATTTGCTTCACTCACAAACCAAAAAGCAATGGTAATCTATTGAGTAAAATTTGAACATTCACTAGCCATATGGAGAAAAAATGTTGCATCCTGGTTTAGTGTGTATGTGTGTCAGTTTCCATGCAGGACAAATGTCAGAAATACAGCATGCACATGTGTGTGTGACTTGTGTGGTGGTGATTTTTAATCATAATATCCTCTCTGTCATCTGCCAGGCATTCAAAGGGAACAGAGCAGCATTAAAGGCATCACATCAAGTCAGCCTCCACATTGCCAAGGCAAAGAAGCCCCATTCCATTGGGGAGCAGCTGATAAAACCATGTTTAAAAGATGTGTGTCTTTCTGTCTTGGGTGAGGAAGCAGCAAACAAAGTTGAGTCTGTCCGACTCTCAAACAACATTGTTGCAGCCTGAATCAAAGACATGGCAGCGGACATTCAAAAGTCAGTTACAGAGGAAATATTGGAACACAAAATATTTTCACTGCAGCTAGATGAGTCTGTTGATGTTGCTGGGATTCCCCAGTTAATGGTCTTTGCCAGATACAGATACAAGATATCAAGGGGGAGTTCCTGTGACCGGCTGCACACAACAACAAGGGGAGAGGATATTTTCAGAGTGGTGGACACAAATTTAAAAGACCTCAAATTGGAATGGATTAACAGTATTGGAATTTGCACTGATGGAGCATGACTGGGTGCAGGTCTGGTTTTGTGGCTCATGTTCGTAGAGTGTAAGTTTAGATTTGTTGATTCAGTTTGGCACCACATACTTGTGTGAATCTGGGTTGTCTACTCTAGCATACCTGAAAAACAAATACAGAAACAGACAAAATGCTCAGCATGACCTCAGAATATCACTTTCAAAAACCAAGCCCAGAATCGATCTGCTGGTTGAAAACTTCAAGATAGATTAGATTTCATTGTGCCAGATGAAATATTATACCCCTTCTAACATGTCAGGTTAGCATCATTTTAAAATATGTCAGTAAAAATTTATCAGAATGTTGCTAAATGTTTGGGTTTAAGGGACGAAGGGAAATATAAGGGAGAATAGAACATGTTTGTTTATGTAAAAGTGTTACAAAATTGTATGTACATATTTTATGAGTTGGTGAGAAACTTAACATTACACTCAGCAATTATTGCTGTGATGTACTTTATATACTTGACCGCACTCCCCACTCTAGCTGACATTGTGAGTGTATTGTCTTACTGCTTCTATGTCATAATTTTTCAGTTCATAATGCAAAGGTTCATACTACAAGTTCATGATGAGGTGGTGAGAAACTAAACATTATTCTCAGCAAATTTTATTATTGCTGTGATGTACTTTTATAATGAAATAAATACATTTCATATACATTTTAAATTCATGGTTTGTTGTCTTCTTTATCAGTAGTTTATGAATGTAGATATTATGGCAATTCATGATGTACAGTATGTAAGTTTGGGTCCCGGGGCGAAACCAAATTTCTCTTTTGGGTCTTGAGCTGAAAAAGTTTGGGAACCCCTGCTATAGGCTATCCTAACCTTTTGATTTACATGGCTAACCCTAACCATCAGCATTTCCAGAACTGACCTCATCCTAAATCTAACACACTCAATTATCCTCTAAAAGAAAGACAGACAGGCCCACTTAAAACCCAATTATACATTCCCCTCCCTGGTGTGGACAGGGAAGCAGAGTAACCTAGACCAGTAGGGGAGGGTGTATAGCTGCAGACACAGCACCCCTTTTCATCTCTGCTCTTAATACAACACATACCCAATTCATCGGTTCAAATAGCCGGGAGGACTTTAAGTGACATGCGCTGGCCTGTGCACTTAGTCTTAGACCTTTAAACAACTGCAAAGTCGACAGACGACGCAGGTATGTCTTTGGGATACTGCCTGAGCCTTCGGACAACCAAGTCCTCTATGAGCCTAATTGTCTTTGACACTATCCACTATCCAAGGTCTTAATACTAACCTTAACCACTTCGTAAATGATATCCATGGTCCATTCCTACGATTACTTACCTCCCATATGCGCTTATTTCCTTCTTCTTCAGAGGACCAGACACATGGTTATTGAAAGGGAATTTGATGACTTCTAGCGTCTTTTACAAATGCTCCTCAACTTCCTCTAAATCCATCACCATTTGTGGCAAATGTGAAACTGAGCTAGGGACCAACCAGCCCCCAAATACCTCCAAAAACTTAAAAAATGGCTCCCCGAAGCCATCTTCCCTGCAAACCCAAACGATCACACGTCTATTCTTTTGGATGGCAACACAGCCAACTGGCTACAAGTCAGCCTTCAAATTCTAGAGGAACGCTATGCCGATACTGCTGTGGATTTCAAGACAATTCTGTCCTCTCTGACCAGGGAAGACTGGCAAAGAGCTTGGCTAGTAGCCATCAATAGGACCACAAGAAGATACCCCCACATACAAGGACAGATGATCTTAAGGAACTGAGAATGGGAGACTTCCTTCCAGCATCCACCCAAGCACTCCCCGTAAATGGAGAGATACCTCCTCCATTGAATCATCACCCCCCCACAGAATAACTCCACATACCTTACCACAACCGTCCACTAGCTGTTCCCAAGTCCCATGTGGAGTTTACTCCCACACTGGGGAACCAGCACCCATCCAAACACCCCCTCGTAAACGGAGAGCTACCTCCTCCAACAAGCCACCCCTCCACAACAGAACCCCATACAACTCACCACAGCCGTCTACCAACCATCCCCAAGCCCAAATGTCCCACGCTAAGGTACCATGAAGAAATGTCCCACAGAACCCATGTGATAACCTGAGAGACTATAACCCCACCACAACTCCTTAAATACAAAACCCAACCCTAGCCTCCAAACCAACAAAGAGCCAAGGGACAGGGAACAACTCCCTAACCCCCCTCAATTACCAGGTTACCAACCCCAACCAGCCTGTGGATCCAATGTGGAACCAACCTATGAATCCTCGACCTCTGAGTAAATCCACACCAAGTCATTCCCTGAGCATTGATTCCTTACCATTCTCCGACACAGAATCCACAAGGCCCATAGCCACCTCCAGCCTGAGGTATGCTCCATTCAGGGAACTAACAGAGGGTTTCTCCCTAAAACCAAGACCAGTCGTGAAAATAACACCACCAAATGCTCCACCTGCGGACTCAGGAAGAAACTCCAAACCAGGGACCAATACACCCTTGATGGTTTCACTCTACAAACCACAACACCATGAACCCACCGACCCAAAAGGTCCCTGGACACTCCCCCGTGTCCCTCCAGATCCTTGACAATGGCTGACTTCGACCTCAGTCCATCCCCTCCGCTGGACAAATTCACCCGCCATGAACATGGATTTAACAAAAATGCCAACTGGACCCTTAATCCATCCAGACAGATTCTGATCATGGGTGACTCCAACATTGCAAGACTAACCCCAATCTTGGATGCACGTGTCCAAGTGGACAGCTACCCTAAAGAAACTTCTGCAATCAGCCAAATCCACCTTCCCACATGCTGATGGAGGACACCATGGATAACATGGTCCTAAACCATGTCATAACAAAAAAAAAGAGGACCTACCTGTTGGGTCAGGACACCCCACGAAAGAGATATTTTTATCCATAAACCCCCCCCCCCCCAATAAGACCGACTGTATCGGCTTGTGGCAGCGAGAGCTACTGGATAGCAGAATTATTTGATTACCATTTGAACCCTCTATCTACCCTACCTACAACGCCTACATAAAGGACACCTATGACTTTATCGAAAAGGTCAGAAACATGAAGCTACAAGAACCCTGCCTGATATTCTCTATTGATGTTGAAGGCCTATACACCAACATCGATACTCAGATGGGACTTAAGGCCGTAAAAACCATCATGAAAAAACATGCCGACCGGAACAAGCCATCCTGGAACTCCTTTATCTCAGCCTCACCAGGAATGACTGAGTTTGATGGAAAATACTATCTCCAAATCAAGGGAATAGCAATGGGCAACGTTCTTCCCTGGCCTACACTGACATGGCCACCTGGGAGGAAACAGTCTTCCCCAAATGCATTAGACTCCCACTACACTATTTTCGGTACCTGGATGACATCTGGGGTATTTGGCCCCATACCGAGGAGGAATACCAAAGGTTCACATGTTTGTGGTTGACACTAGCACTTATTCTTAAACTTTATGACAGCTCCACTTAACTCTAGATTTTAAGGTGTGGACATTATGGAACCTAGAACCCACATAAGAGAACGACAGTATCTCAGAACTGGAGCGTCAAACACTAACAGTTGTACAACACTTCCATTGTCATAACACCAGCAGACAAAGGAGGATTGGTAGTAATCCTAGACAGACACCAGTACATCCATGAAGCCCTAAGACAGCTCAACAACACCAACTACTATTATTATGCTTCTCCTCCCCTAAAGGAGCAGCAACCTGAAGGAAAGGGAGAGGCTGCTATGGAGAGCACAGAGAGCAAAGGCAACAAGGGTCACAGCAAACTTTGTCCAGTTGGGGAAAACTCCTGGGAAAGCCTGGGGAGAGGTGGATTGGAAACCCCATAGACAAAAAAGGGACCAGCGGTGACTGCTTAAGATTTGCAGTGTTTTAGGGTTGGGGACTGAGTCACATAGTGTTTGTCCATCATAACCACAGCTGCACCAACCTTTCATGCTACAAGCCTTTTAGGTATCAATTTTACAATTGTCAAATCAAGTGTAAACTATGGGCATTTTGGCAGACAGAAGAAAGAGGCACACAGAGACAGAGAGGAGGGCAGCATAGGTGCAAATATTAAAAACATATTCACCTATTAGAAAAATTGGGCAACTGTGGCAAAAAAGGGCCACTTCAGCATCAAGTAGAAATGGAAACAATATAAAATGAAAATACACTAAAATTATAAAAAGTAAAATAAGAAATAATAAAAGTAGCAGAATATGTATTACACAATAATGTTGAATCTGTTTGTGTTTGTGGAGCTCACTCAACTGCCACTTTGGTGATTTTGTCAACAAGAGCTAACTAAATGCTTGGAGCAAATGTCCAGAAATAATGGAATAAAGCTTAAAATGTAAATAAACCATTTTAATTCATCACTCTACATCCAGTAGCATTCATCTATGGCATCAAAACATTGATGTTTAATGTACTTAAAGCAGGAATGCTGGTAAATTATCTGAATTTATCTAAAAACATGAGTGATTTTTACAGTATCTGTTGTCCACTGCTGCTTTATACTGTGTGAAAAGCTTCGCCTTCAGGAGGCATGTTGATAAATCTGCAGCCTCTGATTTGAGATGTGCAGTGCCAGAGCGCAGTGCCATTACACAGGGCCGTCCACTGTGTTTACCTTGATTACATCACGTGCATACGACAGTAGGCTGCTACAAAGTAAGCCCACACACACATCTACACACATCAGATGGATCAGTTACAACTTGGTATTCTGCCTGTTTATGCAAGTGACGTCGGATTTCCGGGGGCTCATTAATCCAGTGCATTATGACCAGTTTTTTTCAACATTTAAGGTTTTATTCTTTGAAATGCATTATGGTGCAAACATTTCTGTATCACATTTTACAATATAATGTAACCATTTACAATGAACGATAGAGTAGAATTAAGACTGAAATAGCGTGGGATTGATGCGATCACATAAACAGCTTGACCAAACAATTTTTTAAAAATTATTTTCATCTTGTTGTATTAATTAAATGTTAAAAACAACACATTTGGTGATACAATATGACTTCGTAAACAAAAGTCTTTCCATTTGTAAAGCTATTCTTGTCATGCTCCACTGTGATTGGCTCAGCTGTTTCAGAGCTATGAAACCAGTGATGTGATTGGCTGGAAGTGTATTTATTAATCACCACACCCTCCAATCTATATTCCACTTCAGCCACTCCTTTTGCATGTTGTGGTTCTCCAATGTCTCTTGCATTATTGCATTATTATTTTTTTCTGTTTACATCATAGCATTATGATCCAACAGATATTCATTGCACAGTCTGACATCTCTCAAAATTGATGTCATACCACAGTCATATTGTACGTACATATTTTTTTATAATAATTTCTCATATGTTTTTCAATTTTATATTTATGCTTCATGACTTAGAGTACTTATATTTTCTACGTACTATGTTTATGGTTATGCACCAATATACCAAAGCAAATCCCTGGCAATAAACCTGATTCTGATCAAATGTTGCTACTCAGAGTGCCCACCTAGAAATTCATTTATAGTCCCTTACTATTAAATTATATTTCAAAGGACTGAAGGAGTGATTACTGTACATGAAGCAGGTTCATGAATAATTTCCGTGAAATGAGTTGTCTGTGGAACAGAAGATAGAGAGATGCAGGTAGGCTGTCTCTAACAGTCTCTCTACTGGACTGCAACAGGCCTGGAGGAGGAGGATAATAGAGAAATGCCATCCGTGTGGAGAGCCAAAGTGGGCAGCAGCATTCTTAGCAAGGTAGTAATTTCGCTCCTGCCTGGATCATCGAGATCACTTGGCAAGGTGATGCTGGACTAAGAATTGGAAAAAAATACCAGTTTTTATATTTTTTTCCTGTTATAAGAGAAATGTTATAAAAGATCCTTGTGTGCCTTTCAGATTTAAGCCCTGGTCACCTTGCAGTGGAAGAAGCTTGGTGACTCATGGCTAGTTGATGAACTGCTGTAATGAGATAACTACTAACACGCTAGTCAACAAACAAGAACCATGCTAGCGCCAAGCCCCAAGGAACAGCACTGGGCTGTGAGGCAGTTTTGGCTTAGTGGCCACAGTCGTTATTGCAGGATCACGTGACGCCCAGTACCTTTTGGATTTGCAAGCAAAACTAAACCATTTTTTGATTGCAGTGTCAATAATTTTGCTCTCAAACCTATTTTTTTGATTGCATAAAAAAGACACAAAATTAACTCCATACTGCTAGAGCCAGTCCAATTAAAGAGCTTAACTGGATCAACAAGTAATGGCACATCTATACCATTTCTACAAATCACCAAACAGATCTGAATGACAAACAAGCACATTCATGTGACTATTTTTCACTGCAGGATTATTTTTGTTAGAGCACTCCCGTTTAGTGATCTGCACAACTAGCCAAGCTGAACTGCTGAACAGCATGTCAACTGTCGCTGCCACAGTAATGGCGACGCAGATGTCACGTTGGCAAAATCAAGGACAGGATTGCGAGCCACCGAGAGTCATTTAAATTAATGAGTGGGTGACATGGAGAGAGCTGCCTGGTTCTGACAGTTACCACATCTGACATTTCTGTGGGTGCAGTTGAAGGTTTGGGGGGGGGGGTTCAATGGCGAGTTTGAGCCAGAGTTGGCAGTGCTCTTGGGGAAAGAAGTGATGTGATGCTGAGAAAGGCCATCCAACAGTAAGGTCAAGGGAGATGATGAAAAAGATGAAATGAGGAAGGGCTCCTCGCCAGGAAGTGACAAGACATAAAGACGAGGAGGAGGAGTAGGAGGTCGGGATCTTCACCTCCTCCTCCCTACCCTTTTATCCATCCTTCCATCACACACACACACACACACACACAGACTGTTCTCCCCTTCGACAATTGCCAATTATCAGATATGCTGACTTGGTTCTGTTCACTTAAAACTGTCAGTCACTGCAGATGGGCGGTTAACTGGCCCATTTATCCAACGGTGTCAGTCCTGCAGGTGGGAGAGAACACCCTCTCTGCTGTTTTTATCTCCAGTCACTTCTCTCAAACATTTCCATGAGCTTCAAGGTGTGACACTCAAATACTTAAATATGTCCAAGTTTGATCTAGTAGTGTTTATCATCATAATAAGGAGCACATATTTACAAAAAACTGCTACAAATGTTTTTGGAGACCTAGCTAGCAGTCCATGTTCGTTTCAGTGTTCATTACATCCTTCAATACCAAAGTGACAACAAACAACATATCTTATTCTTTGACATTTATGTATTCCCAGAACCACAAGGGTTAACACAGTAAAGTTTGCCCTGAGGGTGGCACTACTGGAGCAAAGGCCATAGGATCATTAAAATCAGAAGGGTTCATCCCAAATCAGCAAATCATCAAATGTAATGGCATTTTGCTGGTCAGACCAGCTAGTAGCAACGGTGACTAACAATTTGTGGACATAGTATTGATTCACTGCTCAAAAATCCATTCAACCAGAGGACGTAATCAGAAAAACTCACAGTGAAAAATCTGGGACCAGATCAGCCGCAGAACTTGAATATTAAACAGCCTTCTGGATGTGACCACAGGAAGTTCTACATTCAGAGTTTTGCTAGCAAGTGCTACCAAAGGAAACCGGGGCTTTCTGGATGTACCAAAACATCCTCCATGCTCTTTTTTGTTTCCCATGCCTGCTGTTTCAGAAAAAAAGTAAAAAAACATGAACAGTCTCAGTTAGTGCTTGTCCTGCGTTACACTGACAAAACCCATCAGCACGTTTTCAGCTTTACTCCCATATGCACGCCCCAACACAGAGACTGTTGCCGCATCCATCCATTCTTAACCAGTTAAAAGAAATGCTGCAAGCAAAGGAGCAGAGCCAAAATAAACTAATAGTCCAGACGTATGACAGCGCGAGCGAAGAGTTCAGTGTCTGCAGTGACGCTGTGACCCTTCTCAACCACATAGTGGAGAACAACCTCCAGCTAACATTCTCAGAGACAGTAAAGCTCCTTCACATTCAGATCACAACCCCCATGACAACATTGGAGGCTAAGAGATCTTTCTCTACCTTGAAACGGATAAAAACATTTCTCTGAAACTCTATGTCCAACAAACGTCTTAATGCGCTTGCTATGCTGTCAATTGAAGAAGAAGAGACTCGTAAAAGACATTTACAGTTTTAACACCAAGGTCATAGACCAATTTGCATCCTTGAAACAATGACGGGCCAAGTTCAGCTATAAATGAGCCTTATCCTTAATGTAAAGAAATATGCTGATAGCTGAAATTTATCAAAGAAAATGAACCTGTCATAAAAACAATCAAATTGTTGGAAATTGAGAATTTAATGTGTTTTAATTGTTGTGTTTGGATAACACTACAATTAGTTTTTATTACTAAAGTTTTTGCACTATTGAAAAGTGTATTGTTGCATATGCAAGACTATTTTCTAGCTGTCCTTTAATATGCATGTTGTACTGAAAAAAATCTCTAATTTTCAGTACATAACATTACTGTATAATGTATATCGGGCCTGGCACCACGAGGGGTCTCAAGGGGTTTAGCCCCCTCAGTTGTATTCCCCCCGTTTAATCTTTATGTGTCTATAGAAAAATAACAAAAACAGTAAAATTATTGGCAGAGATACATGATGTGACTATTGCTTAGCTGTTTTTTCAGAACAATGGAGAGCACGTGATTCCTCATGTATGAGTCAAGGGTTAAAGCAGATCTTCGATTATTTTATTACACAAACTGTTGCCAAAGATCAAGAATGACCTTCCACACTCGAATTAGGAATTGTCATTTGGGGAATATGACATATCATATTTCAAGAAAGTCTAGCCAGTTAAGATTTCTTACTCTAAACCAAAATGTTGGATTGAACGATCGACCAACTGGGCTGTTGCTAGCAAGGAAACAAAAATCACATCAGGCAGCCTTTAGAATTAGTTCTGTCAATTGATGACCTACATTGGATATTTATCTCACTGACTAAACAAACTTTTGTATGATATCAGTAATCAGTTGTTGCTTAACTTTCTTTCCAGTTCTTTAGCTGATAGACACAGTGTTCATGGACCATGTGGCATGCCTCAGAGTGAAGAATGTGATCAATCAAGTGATACACGAAGACAGATCAATCAGATATTGTTAGCTTTGTTGTCGTGGATTTTACATTAATTGATGTGAAATATAATCACAAGAAAATAATACTGTTCTAGCATAGATAGATGTCAAACTGGACACTCAGACTCTTGAGACCTGACTGAGACCATGACCTTGATGAGTCACACTCTGACTCATTTAAAATATTAAAGAACTTGCTGCTGGTTTAGGATTCAAGGTTCGACGACTTAATACAATGCTAGACAGAGCTAGATTTGGAAGTCTGGGTGATAAATTATTAAATGTGAAGACTTTTTGATGCCTTTGTCTTTTATTACAATTTCAAGTCCAATTTGATGCAAATAAGACTATGTCTGCATAAATAGAAAAAAAGTAAAACCAGAGGAGAAATACATGGGAGTTCAATTCATGCCCAAACCTTCCCTAAGATACAAAAAAACATGTCAAACATGAAAATATCAGTGACCATGCAGCAATTTTGCCTAACACCTCCTCAATGACCTGTGCAAATAGATGAGCCATAAATCAGATGATGGGGGCTGCTATGCATATAATTACTCTTAAAATGCAACTACATGCTCTATACGACACCAGAAAGTAAGAAAAATAATTTTACCATTGTGGAAGCATTACATGAACAAGGCATGAAGAAAAAAAAGAAAACAACTCAGGTGAGAAAGTTTGTTGGAGTCTTGTTGGAGGCTAGGAGAACATTAGTCCCCCAGTGAATACAAGTCTGGAAGTGAGGCAATTTGCATTTCCTTTATTGCTCATTTGACTAAGTTTTAAGTCTATTTCATATTGTCATGCTTCTGAAGATGCTTTCAGATAGTGAGTGGTTACCGCTGTGTCTGCTGCCCCGAGACTGACGTTGGTGTTCTCTCTATTGAATGAGCAGCAGCAGGGTGTAACACCTCCACCACAGCTACCAGTCCAGTCTGTTGCGAATCAGAGTGGGTTGTAGGGGTAGATGGGGTAGAAGGGGGTTAGTGGGTAGTGGGGCAATTTTCTGGCCACTTGAGTTTTGAAAATGTGCTTAAAGTAATAAGATTGATGGCCATTTCAGTTTGATTTGAACCAAAATTACAGGTGTAAAACCTCCCCAAGACCACGGTTCGAACCAAACAGCCAAACCTTAGTCTGACAAAAAGAGGTGGTCTCGGTCCAGATCAAATTGAGTTCTGGCAGGCTATCATCAGAACCGGAAAAAGGAAAAACAATGCAACAAAACAAAATGAGCCGCGGTAGCACATGGGGAGAGGTGGAGACCAAATGTTGGTGCTGCTGGTAGTAATGCTATAATAATATTATTATAGCAGAAACTAAATGAATGTGTTCATTCAATCAGTTGCAAGTATAGGGAGACAAAGCTCACATAGGTGATGATGACAGGATGTAGGTATGTCATGCCATAGTTCTTCAGTGTGCTCGCATAATTGCAATGTGAAACCAGAACTGATTACTGATGTTGAGTAATGCTTGTTCACTGCAGGTGAAGAGGTGTATAATTCAGTGAACTCAGATACAAGTAAAATTAGCTCCTGCACTGTTTTCCTGATAGTGGTCTCTGTGGTTGCCATGGTCACACAGCAAGCCATGATGGCAAGTTTAAAAGGTTGACCGTCATTAACTCAGACAGCAGTTGAATAGCCGTGTGTGTTTACAAAAGCAGCGGACGCCCTCTCTCTCCTTGCCCCTGCCACCTGCTTTAGCAGCACAGCTGCTATCAGGTTTACATTGGTAAAGATGGAGGTGGTGGAGGTAACCATTCGCTGTCTAAAAATAACTTTAGGTATTTGATTATTTAGGTAGTTAACTCTTCAGCATGCTAGCTAATTACTGGAGAAAGCTCAGGGCTCTAAAACTGGTGATATACATTGATCAGAGGCTCAGTTGGTCAGACATTAAAACGTCTTTTAAACTGTTTGCTGTATGGAGCAACGTGGCCTCAAGGGGCCAATAGCAACGCTGCTAGACCGTCTGGTATTTCTTATCAAACTTGTCATAAATTTTGTACACAGGCCCACTAAGCTTTAAGTTACTTCATTATATCTATCAACACTTCTTTGATACATCTCAGTTTTTTTAAGTTTTACTCCTTTTAAAATCACTCCTACTTTCACACCAGATTGTGTCTTGAGACCTATGGTATAATTAAGAGTCCAATTCCACTCAGCTTCTCATGGAATCCCGCTGTGTCTGAAACTCTATTAGATATCACTATGACAGATGTCTTTGTAAATTCAAACCCATAATCCATCATGGGGCACTGCTGGTGTCTAGAGAAATAGCTTCCTTGTTACTTTGAAGCAATCACTTTGGTAATTCGCAGCAGGTCTCAGGTCAAGTAGTGTTTGGATTGCAAATTGCTGAAAAGTAACAAAATAGTTTGTGCTGAGACTGTCTGATGTAGAAGTTTAAACTTTTTAACACTTTTATCAATTCTCTGCGAGGTTGCTGGCAAATGGTCCATAACATTACTGCTGTCCAGAAAACAGTAAATGGAAATGACCCAAAAAGTAGAATAAACATTTATTTTATTTTCACTCTTTAAAAATCTACATCCAAGAGGCTTTCACATTGTTAAATATCATGAATCTGTAAAGTTAACACAGTTTATTCATACTAAACGTTCACTGTCAAAGTATTTGATTTGTTTTCCCTACAATATTTCCCAGTCTTTAATTAAGTGTTTTAGTAGCCTAAACCTAACTGGTGTTGCCAGGGGTACCATAATTGTATTTGTACAATCATTTTGTCCTACTATCTGTTTGACATGTCATAGTTTCAGTTTTTTCCATAAAAGTGAAATTGCATGGAGCTGAGTTGGAACCAGCCTGATTATTCACCATATGTGAAAAGGTGCCCTGTGGAATTTTCTTGTAAACCAACAAAAGTCATGTTTACAGTGTTTCTTACCAAAAAGCACTGCGTCTGTCCTAGAGGTCTAACAAATGTCTTGATTGCGTTTCCTTCTTCATAAAATATCATGTGCATGAACAATACAAACAAAATGGGGACCCACTCATAAAAACATTGCTACATAGTGCTACTAGTGGTCAAAAACTCTGTAGTGTCCCTTTTAATATGTCAATAATGTGAACAACTGACCCATGGTCTGCTATAAATTATCCAATCACATCCCTGCTGTTTTACACGTGTTAAGTATTACGTATTACAGTATGGTTTTAGTGTCAAATCCTTTAGTTTGGTATGGTTTTGTTTGGCAAGATTTATGGTACAAAAATGCTAGATCTGTAACGGATTTTCTTACACCCCTCAAGAATCTACAACAAAAGGTTTTAAGAAGCAGCTAAAGAGATTCTTGAAGACAGAAGGATTTTCTTACACCCCTCAAGAATCTACAACAAAAGGTTTTAAGAAGCAGCTAAAGAGATTCTTGAAGACAGAAGGATTTTCTTACACCCCTCAAGAATCTACAACAAAAGGTTTTAAGAAGCAGCTAAAGAGATTCTTGAAGACAGAAGGATTTTCTTACACCCCTCAAGAATCTACAACAAAAGTTTTTAAGAAGCAGCTAAAGAGATTCTTGAAGATAGGCCTGCAAAAAAAAATAAAATAGTAAAATAGGCTTCCTTTTATTTTTATTTACTTTTTCTGAATATGGATGTTTAGATGAACTGAGATT
>VMKM01003543.1:0-34234 GCA_008360985.2 Macquaria ambigua | reverse complement strand
TAGCAGTGTGATTATTATGGAGTGGCAGGCCAAGCAGTGAAGAAAGGAGGAGGAGGAGGAGGAGGTGGTGGGGCGGGGGGGCAGGCAAATGCATATTATGGGATGTCTGTGTTGTCAGGAGGGGGAGGGGCGCAGGCAGTGAAGTAAGGGGGGGTGAGTATTATGGTCTGGCCTAGGCCTGTTTTTGTGTGCGGTATGCCCCCCTTCCTCCCACCTCTTATTCCTCCCCAGTCCAGTGCTTTAGGGGTAGTGTGGTGGAGGACATGCAGCAGGTGGACAAATGGATCATAGCTCTTGACATGCGCAGACTATGATGTATGTCAGGGAAATAGTATCTATCTTCAGGTGCAGAGTGACTCACAAACTCTCTGAGCCGCACACCGAGCACAATACACTCCCTGTCCCCTGTAACGTAAATTATTGAGGCAGCGATGGAGCCATGAACGTGTTTATGTGCGGCGGTTTGCCTTGTTTACTGCACAAACTACTGTAGATCCTTTGCTGTGTCCTTTTGTGCTGATAAAAACGTCATGCAGCTTCTCTTGAAATTCATCATACTCGCTGCAGTTAGCCGTTAAAACCAATTTAGACACACATTAGGGATTAGGTTTTTACATAACCTTGTGTGGAAGCTTGGTCAGTATCGGTTCAAAACTGCACAAGAAAATGGGTGAAAAATCATTTTTACAGACGTTGTCACAACTGGATTTTGGCTTTCGGCCCGGCTGACTGCTGTTCCCACACTGTCTGCACTGGGACCGGTCAGACTGTGACTAGGGGGAACAAGGGTGCTCTAGCCATGACAGAAAGATATTACAACACGGTGGTGAATAGGAACATTTCCATCTCTGTCTAATTAAGCAACAAATGCCTGGAGATCCAATCTGCAGATATTCAGTTTATATAAAACTGAGAAAAGCAGTGAATCCTCACATTTGAGAAGCTGCAATGAGTTTGTCATTTTTATGAAGGGCAATGTCGGCCTTTTGGTCGGTCCACCACAGAGGATTCATCTTAATAACTTCAGGGGAGTCACTGACTTTTCATTTAGCGCTACCAGCAGGTCAAAGTTTTCACTTACCCCGTGAAACATCTACCAGATGGATTGCAAAATGTTTGTACAGACATTCATGGTTTCCAGAGGATGGACACTACTGACTTTGGTGATTCCCTGACTTTTCCTCTAGCACCACCATGATGTCAGCGTTTGTGGTTTTAAGCTAAGCTAAGCTAAGAAAGGCCTTCACTGATGCCCAGAGGGCAAATTCAGGTGTTGCAGCAGCATAAGTCATTCAGTTTGGTTCAGACATTCATGTCCCCTTTAGGATGAATTGTAATGACTTTGGTTTATCACCAAATACTTGCAAAACTAATTTTCTGTGTTTAATGCTAATTAGCATGCTAACACTCTATGCTAAGATGGCCCCATGATAAACATAAACCTGGTTAAACATCAACATGTTAGCATTGTCGTTGTGAGCATGCCAAAATGATAAAGTTACCATTTAGCTCAAAGCACCGCTGTCCGTAAATACAGCCTCACAGAGCCGCTAGCATGGCCGTAGTCTATTAAACCGGGCAGACACTGTATGGATTAAGCCCAATTTTAACCCCAAATTGGTGGCCCCAGACTCATTTTACAATCAGATTGAATTTCTGCCAGATTGGTTGTCATTTGACGTGCATGACATCTGATTAATTGCATGAACAATCAACGATCCGGCTGTCGGACGATTGGTTGGATTTGGTCGGCTGTCTGCAGTTTGAGCCGTCCCACGGTCCAACTTCCAACATGGCTGCTGTCAAAAGATCTGTTCTAAACTGTACTGAGCTTGTTTTAATATTATTGGAGGTATTTTATATGTTGTAACGCTCTATATATACATTTTTTTCCTCTTACTGACTGTTAACAGTAGAATTGTACAACGTAGTGCTGCCTTTCTCTGATGGTTAAGGATGCTTGTCTTGTTTGAATTAACTTGAATTAATAACTGGAATTGTCACTGGGCAAAATTGACAATTGATTTAATCAGTGTGAGCCTATCAATCGCAGGTTCTGGCTGTGCATAAAGGCCGATAAGATTAAGGTGAATAAAAATGCAGAGTCTGCCCAGCTTTAAGTCTTGTTGCTTGATAAATGACTTTATCAAAATTGTGTATTAGTTTTCCGTCAATCGAATAATTGTTAGCACTGTTCGTAATGTACAAAGTGAGACTGGAAAGACAAGACAGTTAGGAGAGATGACGGGGGATGAAAAGGTCACAGGGAAGATTTGAACTCCACAACATCATCTGAGCCGTCTGGGACATCCGGACAACCCCGATGTACCAATCTAATTTTTTTTCTTTTTTCTTTTTGTTCTCTCCATCTGTCAACCGCTGCAGTGTATCTCATGTGGCAGACATGTTGGGTCTGATCAAATCCATTTGTTATCTGGTGCAGCTTCAGAGCGAGTACTGCAGGGCAGGATAGGTGGAGCGGAGGTGGTGTCTGAGCAGGGGAGGAGGAGGAGGAGGAGGAGGGGGGAGCAGTCGAGAAGTATTATGGTATGCATTTTGACTTACATGATAATCTGACCCCGCCTGTAACCCTCCTCCGCCGCCACCACCACCACCACCCCTCTGCTCATCTCCATGGCGACCAGCAGCACAGGAGCACTATTATGGTCTGTATCCCCCCACCCCACTCCCCCTCCCCTCCACCACCTCCTTTTTCCTTTTTGCCTCAGAAATGATATTATTATCATTATGTGATATGCAATTCTGTGAGTGTGGCGGGGGTGGGAGGGGCGTCGAGAGCCGTGCACGAGGTTTCTATGACAACTGCCCCCAGTATCCTTCTGATTGGTGATTATGGGATGTTACCCCCCCATCACCCCCACCCCTCATCCTACACCCCCCCTCCTCCCCAAATGCACACATGAACACAGTGTCCATAGTCAAGGAAAGGAGAAATGTGGGGGAGGGGGGAAAAGATGCAAACCAAGGGAGAGAGAAAGAGGAAGAAATGGAGAGAAAAGAAAGACAGAGAAGTTGTTTTTTAAGTCATTCTTTGTGGCGGCCGGTGTGACAGAGGGATACAGTGACAAAAGCTGCTCTCTGCGGTGGGACAAAGGAAAGGCCAGAAGAGAAAGAAACAGAGAGTCCAAATAAAAGGTGTGCTGAGTCAGAGCCGACTGTAAGAAAAGAGGTCAGAGGGAGAGAGGCCTTTAGCTAAAGCCAAGGGAGAGCAGAGGGGGACAGCTTGAAGCGGGTTAAACGCCAAAGTGTCAGGGCACTGCAACAATATGCTGACATAAATAATTTGTTAGTGGGTTCATAAATCATCCATAGATTAAAACAATCTCATATAGCTACTAATTTCCCAATTTCACATGAAAAATGACGCAATGATGATTTAATCCATAATGTCACAGTGTTGTGGTCACTGCTGTGCAAGAAACTGGTATTTTTATCTGCACAATAGTTCATTCATAATGAGTGAATAATGCACACTCACCTTGGAAAATTAATGCCAGTTGTCGTCTTCGCTTGATTGCAAAATTTTCCTCCAAACCAGATATTTTCCTTCATATTCTACAACATACACTATACGGTCAAAAGTATGTGGACACTGTGTCTTAATTCAGGGGCCGCATCCTTCTAAGAAAGCCTTCATAGACTGCAAAGGCTGAACGGAGCGTTAAATGAGACGGTCTGGTCTACGGAGGATTTCCTATTTGCATCACCAGCGTCATGAAGCGCCGCTCCTGTCGCCTACTTTGACAGCTGTAGTTGAGGTTTTTAAGGCCCCTTGGTTTTTTAACATTCCCATAACCCAACACTTACATTTAAAAGTGTAATCCTGCTCGGCCGCTGTTGACGGTTTGTTTGGGGACGCCATATAGGTTCAAATTCGGGAAAAGAAGGCCTTCAAATTCGGTCTTCAAATGCAGCCTTCTGAAGTATGCGGCCCCTGAATTGAGACACAGCTCATGTCTGGTGCTGTTTGGGCAACTTGATTATAATTCAGAGAAGTCTTAATGCTACAGCTTAAAATAGTATTTTAGAGAACTGTGTGCTTCCAGCTTTGTGTTTGTCCTTTTCCTGTTTCAACATGACAACGTCTCCGTGCACAAAGCCAGATCCGTGAAGAAATGTTTTATCCCAGTTTGGTGTGGAAGAACTTGACTGGCCCGCACAGAGCCCTGACCTCAACCCCATCCAACACCTCTGGGATGAACTGGCAACACCTTAGTTATCACCCAACGTCAGTGGCTGACTACACTAATAAGGCCGTGTTCAATCAGACCCACAGCAGCACCGCGTGGAAAAACACATCATTTCTATGAGACCACTGGAAAAAAACACAATGATGTCCAATAAAAACATTGAACCCGGTTCAACTTTGCAGTGCCGTCTGAAAACATACTGTGTTGGCCAATCAAATACGTACAAATGCACATTCCTGGTAGATAGCGTTGTAACGTGAATGGCGTATTTCTGCTGTTTACATCAAGATAGATAACTGAATTGTAAAATCTTGTCCCATACTAGTGTAAACCGCGTTATACTGACAGGCGTTTCTATTATTTTGTCCACCCCATTTATATCACTGAGGACAGGCTAAATAACAAAAAACACCTCTCTGTATGATGCAACACAGTTCAACAGCACCAGCCTCCAAAATGATCATAAAGTGATCTCTAAAACAACATTATCACCTGCATGAAGGGAGGATTTATGGCAGGACTGTTGTATTAGACTGCATTAGCTTTTTAGCTACGTGTACCTAATAAACTGGCAACTGAGCCAGTTTTAAAGATGTACTGGTGTATTACTGTCTTTGTGCTCTCACTCTTTTGGGATTGATGTACTTTTGCTTGACTTTTTTACTCATTTTGACATGTTTATCAGATGGTGAACCACACCTGTCATCATAGAGCCCATCAGCCTGTTGGAATATACGTTATATTGGGTTTTGACCTGATGAAGAGACGACCAAGATCAAAATGTTGTCTTTGTAAATGGTTTGGAGTCAGTGTGCCTTACATGTGACGTGCGCTCCTTCTAACGTAATGTTCGAGTGTCCACATACTTTTGGCTATATAGTGCACCGTGGCTGGTAAAACTTGTAGCAGACTTGTAGTTGACTCGAGCAGCATCAGGAGGGCAGACTCATCCCGCAGTGCTACAGTAACACATGCATAACTCATTCTGATGCTTCACAGGCCCCGAATACAGAGCTCCCCATTAGCTGACGCGAACACTGTTGATTTCCCGTGTGGTAAAACGTCATTCGGAAGCCTCTCTGCCACACTGCGCACCAACAGATCTGCATTTTGCCCCACAGTCGAAATGTACTACAGACAGTCAATGGTGGGAAAAAACTGTCTAGGACCCAGACGTTTTTCCCACCATTGACTGCAATGCATTTCCAGACAGCCTGTGGAGCAAGCTAGTGTGTGTGTGTGTGTGTGTGTGTGTGTGTGTGTGCAGACAGCTTAACTCAGCTGTTGGCTTGGCTCTTGTACTTCTGGGCTCCCAGTTTCTTGTTTTGAGGGATGGGGGGTGGGGGGCTCAAAGCAGCAGACTTGAAGGTTTTGACTACAGTTTGACCTGCGTGACCTCCTCCCTGGAGGGCCGTTCGTGTAACCGGACTTTTAAACCTCACACTGACGTGCTCGCAAGATTTTTTATTCCCTACCTTCTTTGGCTCCATGTGCTGATGATAAGATTGCCTTGATGGGGAGTCATGTATATAAAGAAGCCTTACATTTCAGCTCATATGGGTGTTGGGGGGGGTTTACACCTGGGTCACCCCGGTGTCAACCCCATTTTTGGTGACCCTAAGGCTGCTTTAAAGGTGTTTGTCACCCTTGCGTTGGCATCTACATCCTGTGCGGTCTTTAGCAGCCGTGGCTCATATACAGTACAGTGCCTGCGCATACATGCAAACATGCACACTCAAGTTAAGCAGTCATGTGGCACACACAGTTGCCATGTGACGGCTTTTCCTTTTTCCCCCCTCCTTTCTCCTATCTCTCTCTTTTTGGAGTTATGCTCATTGAGGGATGTCAGTGACTGCGCTCATTACTATTATGGGATGCCGCACGGGGGTGTGAGGGGGGGTGAGCGTCTCCATGGTAACCCTGGTTGCTAAGGGAGGGGGGGTGGAGGTGCGAGGGGTGGTGGTGGTGTGCATGGAGGAATGGGGAAGAGACTGTAGGAGAGGGAGGGGTGAGTTGACTATTATGGTCTGTACGTTGCAAGGTAACTATGCAGAGTGGGGGAGGGGTGACTGAAGTGAGTGTGTGTATGTGTGGATGAGGGGGGGATATTATGGGATGCCTGCCCCCTGATCTCTTTGTGTGTGTGTGCGCGCGCGCGGGGTGTGTGTAGTGTGCGAGGGAGAGAAAGAGGAGACGGCGTCGTGCGCACACGCTGCCACAAAAACACGGAAATATATTTAAATTGTATGTATACCGTTACCTTAACAAAAAAACTCCCAAGTATTGATTGATAGACAAACTGAGCCCGGAGTTGCTGTTTTTTGGAAGCTGTGTGAATCAAGTTGTGAGTATCTTCAGTTTTTTGGTTTTATTGTTTGTAAATTTACTTGGGTCAGGGGTAAGGTGGTCGGGGTGACATAGCCTCGGATGCCGGGTTGTTAACATTGAGATATATTAGGATTAGATATTAAGTGTGTGAGCGGCTCGTTTCTTTAGTTCGTCTCCAATCTGAACCTGGCCGCCGGTCAAGCTCGGCTAGCACGCATGCTAATGGCACGGAAACTAACGATAGTGGCAAGATGGCATGTCAGCTGAACGCAGAGATGGAGTGAGTGAGGGTGCTAATCTTTGTGAGCTGTCCAACTTAATAGCCAGATAAAGTTACATTTATTGTCCAAGTAGAAGTCCATGCGGTGAGTGCTCATGTTGCTCGGTGTTTTACCGGGAGTTGTGTTTTGAATGCTCTTTGGTGCTAAATATTCACTTCCGTTTTCTTTTTTTGTTCTTATTTCCCTTGTCGAAAACCTGGCCGGCTGCCCTCTCCTAACTACACAACACACACCACGACTTGGACCGACTCAAGACTGGGTCAGAACTCTGGATTATCCTACAAACAAATAACTTTATTTAGTTAGCTAAACTGTTAGCTAACTAAATAGAAAGTTTTCTGCTGTCCGCTATGTCTGGAAGCGAGGATGACAGAGATGATTATGGAGCCCCCGATGACCGGTTAATGCACGGTAAGACAAGGCTCATTTGTTAGCCGAAATTGCTAATGTTCACACTGGTTGTAGGCTAGCATGAGCAGATGTTTTTTGACGTTCATATCAATCATGTTTCGTTAGCAAAAGCGCTCGCTAGTCAATGCTGCTAACTACCGGGTAGCTAATGTTAGCAGCAACATTAGCAAACTCGCTCTTTTCGCGACTGCGCTGCTAGTTTAACACCTTTTTAAAAATCGCTCTGTTTTACCCCAACCACAACCAGAAGCGGTATGGCTGATAGTTGCATTGTCGCGAAGTCACGCCGACTGACCGGCATGTTCCCGGGGCCTAACGTTAGCCACCGCCAGTCCGCTACCGGTATTTTTTACGTGTCGATGACAAGATGGAGGCAGCCAGTTAGCTTGGAAGCTGGCGGATGACGTTCTGAAGCTTTCCCCTCCTCATGGCCGGCGCCTTCGGTTTCAGTGTGGGGAAAAAGTAAAAAATGATGCTGTATAGTGAAAAGATACCCAGCATCTTACCCAGCTGTTTTTATCTTATTAAATATCTAGCTGCTAGTTTTCTGAGACAGGTGTGGCCGAAGATCGCATTGTTTACAGTTTGTATAATTCCGACGAGCACGCGCGGCGTACACGGTGGGACCATTGAGAACAAATAGTCCTACAAGTTAGCTTTAAGTGCAGGAATCGACTCAAAAACTGCATTTCATCTATCAAATAGGGGCCACTTTTTTGACGAAATCTGATAAATGATGCTATATAAACAAAATGTTGTGCAAACAGAAACAGATACTACCAAAAGATGGTGGAAAATCGTTTTACATGTTCGGATATAAATGCACTTTATTGTTCTACTGAACAGACAATTTAATTGGAATTCGATGCCATGGAAGGATTGTCCATGTTTGTTCTCTGTCATCTTAAGATATCAGACATTTCAACTGGAAATGCATACATATGGACTCAAGTTCAAGACAAGGCACAAGTAGAGCTGCAACTAAAGATTCATTATCAATTAATCATTTTATAGTTTATACATTGTCAGAACATAATGGACAGTTGCTCAGAGTCCCAGTCTGTCTATTTTCAGATGTTTTTATCCAGCCAGCAGCACAAAAGCCAAAGATATTCTTTTTGCAATGATATAAAACAGAGAAAAGTAGCAAAGCATCACATTGGAGAAGCTGGAATCAGACAATGATTGGTGTATGTGCTTAAAAGAAACTTAAATAATTAATGGATTATAAAAATAGTTGCTGTTTAACTTTCTGTTGATTTAAATAATAGATGAATCTATTTAATTGTTTCAGCTCTAGTTACAAGTTTTCATAAGCACATTGCAAATCAGTTGTAAGTCTTTCAGGTTTCCATATGCTGACTGTTAAGATTACACAGTATTTGAACATTTTCTTTTCGTAGCGTTGTTAATAGTGCTTTTTTGCACAGTTGAGAATAAAGGCCCATCTGTAGCTCTATTGTTCTGAGATTCTACCCAGTCAAAACTGGAGACTGAAGTCTTGGAGCAGATAAGTCAAGGTCAAGTCGGAAATACACGTTTTTGTGACTTAAGGCTGATTCGAGTCAAAGTCTCAAGTCTACAGCTCAGGGCCCCTTAGGAGGACTAATGTCATTTTAGCCTTGAGATGCTTTTGGAAAACTATACAAAACACTCAAAACTTGCATCAAATAGAAAACACTATCACAGTGTTTACAAGAAACCTCAATGTGAGCTCTGGGTGTCTTTTAACAATGCTTAATTTAAACGTGATTTTTCCCCCTGCACTTTAATTTACAGCTGTGCACTCAACCACACACACGCACAGCTTGGTCTCCTTTATATGACCTAAAAAGCTCATCACATTAAAGCTTCTTCCTTACCAGGTGCATCTTAATGGCAGCTTGCCATTTACTTTTTACCATAGTCAATTACATTAATAGGCTCTGAGTGCCACACCACTTCACTTTGGAGCCACGAGGCAGTGCCAAACACTGGAATGAGGTCCTGTCTGTCCTGCAGGAGTGTGTGGTAAATCATAATCACTAATCAGTTGTAAACGACAGTTTTAACCACTAAAGCAAGACTGATTTGAATCACCCCCCTAAGGGCAACTTGTAAAAAGGAGTAGTAACCCAAACCACTAGCTTATCCTCTACTAGTCCTGGTTCTCAGGCCCCTGTTGGTTTTTATTGTATCTATCTAATCATGGACCACTTTAATATCATTTGACACCAGGCCAATGTGGTTGCAGCCTGGCAGGGGATAGGAGGAGGGAAAGAGGGCGTAAGTAATTATCCTGCTCAAGACAAGACTTTGTCCCATGACTTTAGACCAGAAAATAACAGTTAGTTGGTCACTGCAAAAACGAGGATGTGGCATCCTGATAGTGATCATTTGAATATGAATAAGACCAATCAATCAGTCCTTCTCATATTCAGTGATGCTCTAAAATGACAGTCTGTGAAAGCAATCTTAAATGGAAAATCCTCCCGATTTAGCCGTGAGTTTAAGTTCTTTATTTGTCATAATGCACAACAATTGCAGTGAAGCAGTCGTTTGTTCTCGTTCTCAGGCTTCCTCCAACAATGCCCAAACAATTTGTACAAAAGAAAATCGCGCAAGTAAATGAGAAAAGGAGAATTTAAGTCAAAGACATAAATAGTGCAGAAGTTAAAATATAGGATCAAATATAGTATGAAATATAATACTAATGTTGTGCAGTAATGTAGTAAATGTATGTGCTTAGTGAGAGCTGGTTATGTACAGGTAGGAACATACGCATGCACATAAACACACATATTGTCATGGTTTACACACACAAACACACACACATATGATGTCCAAAATAAAAAATAAACAAATACAAGAAATAAAAAGCTACGTTGAGGAGCTCGAGACACGGCCTGTCCCAGCCGCCATCTTCGCCATTTACGGCATGATATTAGTTTATTCCGTACATTTTTCCTACAATACCTCTCCAAAAATCTAAATGAGCAAAAGTAGAATCACAGATTTAAAAAAATATATATATCAAAATACAAGTACATGGGAGAAGCAGCTCAAAGATCGTCAGTTGTTTACTTGCAGATTTGTCTGATTCAGTAAACAAACTGAACCAGCGTGTTTCGTCTTTTGTTCACAGCCTGATATATGCAAGAGTCTGCTGATATTACATGCTGTCTATCGTCGTGGCTCTCTGTATTTGGACCACGTGATGATGACATTACTGAGCTCTGACACCCAGTCGCTCCTCTGTATATCTTAACCATGAAATGTCTCCACTGGCCCGATTTGCAGACGATGAGGAAGAGGAGATCTCAGAGAATGAGACTCCGAAGGTGAAGAAGAAGAAGAAGGCTAAGAAGAGCAGAGAGAGCAAGAGCAGCAAGAGGCGGTCGCGCAGAGAGGTAACGATGCAGAGTATTGTGTGTGTGTGTGTGTGTGTGTGTGTGTGTACACACATGGTCACTGACTGTAGCTACACCCTACAAGTAATGAATGAGAACTTTTTGATCCCATGTCCTGATGATGTGTTACATGGAAACTAGGAACAAATGACTAAAACCCAGACACCGTTAGTGAAGCTTCACACAGTAAAAAGCACGACTGTCTGCAGACTCTAATAATCTTCTCATGTAGGCAAAACAGCCAACAAAGTCAAATTTGCCTGGAAGTAGATATGATTGTAATATAGGTTCCTCTCTTTCTGCCCTCATATGGTAGAATCTAACAGACAAAACGTTTTACTTGATATTTTGCTTGTATTTCCTTATTGTGCATTAGGCACCTCAAACTAAGGATGGGAATCGAGAACCAGTTCCACTTGAGAACCGGTTCAAAATAGTTTGATCTATCAGAATTGTACGCTTCAGAGCTGATCAATTCCCTTTATTGATGCCGGCGTGTTTTTATGACGGCGGCGCATTGCAAAACAACGACGTCAACTCACGACGCTGCTGAAACTTGCAACAAGATGGAGTCATGGCGGCGAGGAAGAAACGGGCCAAAGCATGGCTTCATTTCACAAAGAAAGATGACAACAGTGCCAGTTGTAATGTCTGTAAAATGATAATTTCAAGTAACGTTAAGGGTGGAAACACCTGCAATATGCTGAAACATCTTTCTACGCAACATGGGCTTCAATTCCAGGAATTCCATGTATTTGACACTCTACGCAGGAGTGCCACTGCTTCCCAACCAAGCAGCACGTCAGTTACCAAGGGTAAATATCCTGTTATAATAACATTAGTGCCACGCAGTGACGCAGGCAGGCTTAGCAAAGGTTTTCGTTGACTAAGAAAGCCTAAATGAAAACGAACGCTGTGCAAATTTTCTCTCATTTCATCCATTTTAGATGTTGACAGACTGTTGCTACAGCTAACGTTAGCTCTCAGGCTACAGCCAGCTCCACTTGCCCCTCAGCTCCCCCGCTGACGCTGAAAACCTGTGCAGGCCTACTTTTTTTCTCACAGAGAAAATTGATCATGAATCAATAAAGAATCGGACCGATAAACAGAATCGATAATGCCCTTGGTATCAATAAAATCTTATCAATTCCTATCCCTACCCCAAATACTCTACTTATTTCTTTTTTCCCTCCAGTCACTCTTTAAATTATAGAGATGGTATTCCTACTACCTATTTAATTACTTTTTCTGTAGCATATTTCTACTTATACCATTAGAAAGGACAATAGACTTTAACAGGTCAGAAGTGCAGTTATTAACTGCTGTTCAGTACCGAAAGTAAATCAGGAATAGAAGCATGTTGAAAGTTGATGCTTTGGTTTTAGATTTCAAGTTGACTTCCCTTTTTTGAAATTTAAATGAATCATATTCTTTCCTTTACAAACTGTGTTTTATCTTGCAGTATTTTGTAAGAGAATCCAGTCGAATTCCAGCGAGGTGTCTGTTTCCTTTTCCCACTCCCGTTATTCTTTAAACATTATGGTCTCAGTTTGCTGACTTCTGTCTTTGCTCTCCTTGTTCCAGGAGCTTCCCATCAGCTCCCCAGAGCCCATGGATGTGGGCGGGGTGGAGGAGAATGAAGATGGCGTACCTGCCCAGCGCTCTGACAGCGAGGGCAGCGACTACACTCCGGGACGCAAGAAGAAGAAGAGAGCCAGCAGCGGCAAAGAAAAGAAGAGGAGCAGTGCCGGGGCCGATAGGAGCGCCTCCAAGAAGAAAGACCCGGAGCCTGAGGAAGACGAGGACGAGGACGATGACGACGGCTCGGTGAGGAAAACTAAGCCATTTTAGTGCCAAAGAATTAGGCAGGGAGTAGTTATCTTTTCTCAGGGTTTAAAAGCGCCTGACACAGCATTTATTATTAGACACAAAAAGTCTTCTCTGAACGCCAGACAACTATGTAATGAGTCATAGTAATTCTTTCATGCATAATTGTGTGGAATCTAATTAAAATGATAAACTGCAGTCAGAGCACGCTGGGAGGTTTCCCCAAATAAAGCATATGTAATATTGATCAAGTCTACAATAAAAGCTGAATCAATCAAATTCATCACGTCAGATAAAAAACAGACAAAAAAAAGAGATATAGGACATAAGAAGTGTAGAGGAAGAAGTTTCATATCAAAGTACAAACCATTCAAGTGGGAAAAGGGGATCCCAGAGTATTTAATTAATTAATATAAAGTGATTGGCAACTGTTATAATAATAATAATCTTGGATGTCGATCTTAAAGGACCACACAAGTGTGTTTTAGCTCCATAAAGACAAATTATGTATACTAAACATTTTTGCTGACTGTTTTGACAGATTTGTGTGTTTTTTCCTGTTGTTCCATGCAGCCATTTGTCAATCTGCAGACTCTTAAACTTGTATTCATTTTTGTCAGTGTGAATGTGGTTAAAGCACAGGTTGCATTGAAAGGCTTCCACTGCACTCATATCGATAATGTCACTTTGACCAAAAAGGAAAAACCCGTTGGATTACACCGCCTGTGCAGGCTTTCAGGGTCGGCTGATAGATTTTCATAATGTACAGAAATGAATGGGCTTCCTGGACTAGTTAAAAAAAAAAAAGTACATTCAGATTTCTAAAACGCAGCATCATTTACAAAATAATTAAGTGTAAAGTATAGTATTAGTTAATGGGCCAAAACATGCAAAACCACTGCTATGGTCCTTTTTTTTAAATGTGCTGCCAAACCAAACAAGGTGAAACTAATGCAGCTGGGGGGGTAGGTTACGTGTACCTTTTTTGGGTTAAAATGTTATGATGTAGTCTAATTTCTTACAGCTAAATTTCTTTCTTTTTTGGAATATGATTTTTGTAACAGCCCTTTCTTTGCTCCACGATGGGCACCTATTGACTGTGCACCTGTAATGGAGTCGCTCATGGTTTGACAAACAGAGATGTGATATGAGAGATGGTTAAACAAAGAGCTGCGGCTGGTGGACTCGAAGCCCAGCGGCCAATAGGGGGCCTTGTAGTTAATGACACTTATGCAAGGGGTGGCGTGGGGTGTGTAAGTGTGTGTGTGTGTGTCTGTGTGTGTAAGGCATATATGCTGTTACCATGGTAACCCCCGCCTAGCGCAGCTCTGCGCTGACCCTCTTTCTTTTTGGTTAGATAAACACATTTTAATTCATTGGCAGAGCCGCCCTCAGTGCAGTCTGCAGGCCCCGTTCTGTAAGACGGAGAATTGGGATGCGGCTTTTTTGTGAAAGGCTGGAGGAGGAGGAGGAGGAGGAGGAAGGAAGGTGCAGGGTGGTGCACATCAAAGTGGCAGTGGCTGAAATTAACTGCTCACCTGCTCAAGAGGGCCTTTTTAAACTTTAGGGGACGAGCTCCAGTCTGCAAATTGGTTTTATCGGCCAAAATATTTACAGGTAGTTTAAGGTTTTCAGAGGAAAAACATCAGTTTAGACGGTAGAGCATTATAAAAGGAGCAGCTGGTGTCATGGTGTGGTGTTTGATACAGAGCTGAAATGATTAGTTTAGATTAAAGACTGACAAAAAAAACATTTCGGCATCTATTTGACAATTGGGTAATCATTTAATTAATTTTTCAAGCAAAGGCGTCAAAATATTTTGCTGTTCCAGCTTCTAAATTGTGAATATTTGCAGCTTTTCTTTGTCTTTTGTTAAAGTAAACTGAATATGTTGCAAGCAATTTGAAGATAACTAACTTGGAAATTATGTGAAACATTGTGATTTTTCACTATGTTCTGATATTTTATAGACTTGGACAGTTAATCAAGAAAATAATTGGCAGATTAATTATAATTTATAATGAAAGAATTATTGGTTGCAGTCCGAGTTTCAGCCTTTGCTTTGCTTTGATTTGAGTGACTCACAATCAGACGTGAGAGTTGGACAGCTGGGACAAAGTTTAGAGAACATTGTAGGCCTTTAATCAATTATTGTTTTACTATCAATGAACAATTTATCATTTAGTTTATAGAACGTCAAAAGTAACAACAAATTTCAATCACAATTTCTGGTCCTAATGGCCTTAAAAATATTAATTTGTGTGGCATTTGTTTGCCTTCTGGTTGCTAATCTGAGACCCTCTTAACCATGCAAATGTGGTCTTGAAGAGACAATTAAATCATCTCAAAATTAACAAAAAAAATCACCATTGAATGAAATTCACTTGTTGTGTAAAGACTGTTATGCAGCAGATGTTTACGTCACCTGTGGCACAATCATTTTGTGTATTGTGAGGTAAAATAATGGCTGTTGCCGACGTGCAGGGAGGCATCAAAAGTGTTTTTGTAAGAGGTGGGAAGGTTTGGCTTTTGTGAAGCACAAGGACACAGCAATGCATTTTAAAAACTCTGCACGAAACTGTGCAGTTTTTAGTTTTATGCCTCAGATCCACGCTGAAAAGCCACAGCTGCTCCTGCGTGTTCATCACTCAGTCGGTGCGTGATCATCCAGCAGGAGCTTCTCACCAATAATACTGTTCAGAAATACACTTGGCACCAGTCATGTTGTCTCTTTAACACTCATTGAATTGTGGGCAGAACAGCTTTTGCACATGTTGAGGCTTGTCTGCTAAACCAGGTTTTCCTCCACTCTCTGGTCATCTAATCAATTGATTAGATTAATATTGATAACTCATCACTTACTGAGTTAAAGTGGTTGTGAGAAAACAGGCTGTGCAGTGTTTTCAGATTCAGATGTATGTGCTGTAAGTGGCTTTTTTCTCTCACTAAAGTCTGTATCTTACAGCTGCTGTGCTGTCTGTGTAATGTTACGTGAAAGTTTTTATTCATGTGACTTTTTGACTGCGGTTGAATAGTCAAAAAAAATAATGTCCTGTGTCTTTTCCTAAACACTTTTCCTTGACCTCGATGTAAATCATCATGAGGTCAAGGAAAGAAGGAGAATTCATAAGGTCTTAGGAAAAGACAGATTCCCACTGCACTCACACTAGGATACGTAAATGGCGGATGTTAATGACGCAGGTCTGCCGTGGTCACTTTTTCTTCTGTAAGGAATTGTGGGACAGCATTATCTCCTTTCCTTTGGTAAAGGATGGTCCAGTGTACGCTATGCTCTTATCATGGCTGCCACTTAGAGACTTCCGGGTCATTTCACTCAGTTAGGAACCTTCCTGAGCAAAACGGACTACTCAACAGCAGCCTTTGTCAGCAATACATTTGTTTCACATAGACAGGCCTTTGATCCAAGGGTCTAATTTCATAGTTTTTTTAGCATCAGGTTTTGTTCTGTTCAGGTGTATATTATATATTATATGCCACATTTATGTGCGTGTTGTTTTTCCGGTTTTAATTTTCCAATGACGGGCACCAATAAACAAAACACCATGTTTTTAAGATGAAGAACTGCGAGTCTACTTCCTACTTCAGCTAAGCAGAACTTGGTGGCTTGTCAGTCCCACAATCTTCCAGTTTTCACAGTGTTTTACCTGCTGGTGTGATTAGTAACAGCATTGGACACAGCATGCAATGTAAACGTACAGGCCTTTGGTGTTTTTTTAATATTAATCTTTATTTGTACATTGTCTCTTGTGCCTCTGATATGAATGAAGCTTATTGTTGTTTCCTGCAGGAGCCGAAGTCGTCATCCCAACTGCTTGATGACTGGGGCATGGAGGACATCGACCACGTCTTCACTGAGGAAGACTACCGCTCTCTGACAAACTACAAGGCCTTCAGCCAGTTCGTCAGGTAGATACACACACCTGCGCTTGCACAAAGCTGATAATATGCCGAAAAATCCACATAATTTAACAAAACCACCAGAGAACTGTTCACATGTTTTAAGAAATATGAATGTTGCCTCCGGTGTATAGTGCTCTTTAATATAGTTTTCCAGGAGATAAATGTCCCATGTTGCACAAGTTACTGTTCTTGTTCCTCAAATATTTACCGCGGCCATGTTTGGTTCATGCTGAAGACGTGTTCACAACTTGAATAAGACAGTATTTTACATTTTTCTTTCCCTCACCTCAAGGCCCCTCATCGCAGCCAAGAACCCCAAGATCGCTGTGTCCAAGATGATGATGGTTCTGGGCGCCAAGTGGCGCGAGTTCAGCACCAACAACCCCCTGAGAGGAGCTGCTGCCGCCAACGCAGCCCTGGCCACCGCCAACGTACCGGCCGCTGTCGACACCATGGTGGCGGAGGTCGCCCCGGCTGCTGCAGCACCGCCGGCCCCTGTAGAGCCTCAGCAGCCCCCTCCGCCGCTACGCAAGGCCAAGACAAAGGAAGGCAAAGGTACAGTGGGGAGGAGGGGTCAAAGGAAATAACAGGACCTGAAATATCAAAGTTGGGTTTGGATATCACAATCAGGTCCCTTTTCTGCTAGAAGAGCAAATGTCAGAGGGAATTCCTGTCAGGGGAAGTGGCCTTTTTTAAGGAAATCACGTACCTAATAGCTGTTAGTTCTTTAAGACATAATCACCAAACAGTTTGCGGATCTCGTGCTGTTTTTTATTCTTATTCTCCTCTGCTCTGTGCGTGACTTACCTCTGCCTTCCTGTTTTGCGTTGGCAGGTCCCAACGCCCGCAAGAAGTCCAAACCAGCACCTAAACCACAAGAGAAGAAGAACAATGCCAAGACCAAGAAAGTGGCTCCTCTCAAAATCAAACTGGGAGGCTTCAACAGCAAGCGGAAACGCTCATCGGTACGATCCGACTCTCCCTCTCTGTCTCTTGCTTCCTGCATGCACTTCACTTGTGCGACTACATACAGTTTACACGTGTACAGCAAAGTGTTTTTACACAAAAAGTTTGTCTCTCATGTTGCGCAGAGCGAGGAGGATGAGCCTGACGTGGACAGCGATTTCGAGGACGGCAGCATGAACAGCGTCTCCGTCTCGGAGGGATCCAACAGCCGCAGCAGCCGCAGCAAAAAGAAGCCATCCAAGAGCAAACCCAAGAAAAAGAAAGGTATGTCTTCACACTCTTATTGTTAATTGCCTTACAGTGAACATGCAGTAGATTTTGTGTGACCTGGGCGAGTTGAACCCATTACACTGCTGTACTTGATCAGCCAGAGTCAGAGCTCTGCCTGTTGAGCTGCACGTGGAGCCCACAGATTGCAGGTTAAACACTCAGCGGTGAATGGTAATGACTGCATGCAGGGTAAAGCATTAAAAGTCTGTGGAATGCACAACAACATGAGGAGGTGTATGCACACACACACACACACACATTAGTCACTGTGACTGAGTCAGCAGAGTTTGGTATATTTAGAAGGACGACATCTTGCTCTGGGTTGTCGCCTACTGACGCATCCTCTGTAGCTGCTATCACAAGACCGAAGCTCCGCTCAAACGACGTCACGGGTGAATTCAGATCGGCAACTGAAAAGAGGTCAACAAGTCTTGTGTGGAAATCCTTTTAACTGCAGCTGTGGTGTTTTGTTTAGTCTCTGAGGACATGAGGTGAAAGGTTAGCGTTAGTTACTGAACATTTAGACCTTGAAATTTGCCAAAACACACACAGTGTATATATATATTTCTTTCCCAAAGGTCAAACACATCGTTAAGAAATGCTGCAACTTCTCTGACAAAATGTAAAACTGGTCATTGTGAGTTTTAGCCTTATGTAGCGCTGCATTAAATCTACTCACTAAGATCTGTGAAGTTTTAGAAAATATTGAGGAAAGTTTTAGTTTTACCCTCCAAAATGGATATTTATAGTTCCGCTTCATTTTCAGTCTGTTGGTGTTATTGAAAAAATGTGTTCTTGAGGGGAAAAAAATGACTCACCGAGTGGGTTTTCCTCTGACAAACAACATAAACACACAGCAGAATGTCATAAATGCTGAGCCTGGATCACAACACACACATCACATCCTGTGTCTCGGTTAAATGTGAGATGTCAGGAGGTGTTTTGGTAAAAGCGTTTTTCTCTCTCCAAATCAGAAGCAGAGGATGGTGACGGCTATGAGACAGACCACCAGGACTACTGTGAGGTCTGCCAGCAGGGCGGAGAGATCATCCTGTGTGACACCTGTCCCAGAGCGTACCACATGGTCTGCCTGGACCCCGACATGGAGAAAGCCCCCGAGGGCACCTGGAGCTGCCCACACTGTGTAAGCAGCATGTGTATATTCTTAGGCTTTTACCACATGACATAAAGGAATACTCCACCTAAAAATGATTCTTCTTCAGTATCAAACAATAGCTAAAAAAGAGACTTCTCACAACTGGGCTGCAGGATAATCCACTTTTTTGCAGTTGATATGTTTGTTCAGTAGATTCCAAACACTCATAGTTTCTCCTCAAGTCCTGAAACTAGAACTAACTCGATTCAAGCGTCATCTGAAAAGAGACTTTCTCTGAAACTCTCAAATAGTCTAAATGTAATGATATTGAAACATCTTAAAGGCAGTTATTACAGAACCTTTTTTTATCTCATTAAACGCAGACCAAACCCTCAAATCAAGATTGTTTTCAGTTAAACAGAACATGAAGTTTGTGTCTTTGAAGTGTGATGTATAAAAACACCTGACTTTTTTCCTTTCCGACTCCCCGAACTCCAGGAGAAGGAGGGCATCCAGTGGGAGGCCAGGGAGGAGGTCTCGGAAGGCGAGGAGGACAACGGCGAGACTGGAGAGATGGAGGAGGATGACCACCACATGGAGTTCTGCAGGGTGTGTAAAGACGGAGGAGAGCTCCTCTGCTGCGACTCATGCCCCTCGTCCTACCACATCCACTGCCTCAACCCGCCGCTCCCAGAGATCCCCAACGGAGAGTGGATCTGCCCCCGCTGCACGGTGAGTCGCCGAAACACTGCTTGGTGGGAAGATTGACCTGTCAGAGTAGCGACGGCCCAATCGCAGGACCTGGCAAAGTTTAATCATTGATCCAGTGGATATTTAAGGTCTTTTTGCCCAGCACTGCTCAATTGGAAAAGGTATTTTATTGATCCAGGATGTATGTCTGTGCTTGTTTAGGTCAGCATGGCTTGATTAGTGGTTTAAAAAAAGTAATGGTTTCCAAAGCAGAGGTACAGTAAGAGATTCTCTCTGTGTAACCAGAGGAAGACGAAGCGGATTTCATTGCATCCACCACGACTTTTACCATGTCTTTGGCAGCAGCTAAATAGCTTTGATGAATTAAGAAATTTTAGCACATGAAAGTAGAGCTGCAACCAATAATTATTTTCCGAGCTGAAACGATTAGTTGAGTTTTTATTCCATTAGTCCAAAGACTCCAATCACACAAGAAAAAAATAAGAAAATATGCGGCAGGTTAGGCGATAGTGAAATTAAATCATTAGTTGCAGCCATAAAAGTATTTTCATCATCAAATAATCGGCTGATTATTTTCTTGATTTTTCGCTGTCTATAAAATGTCAAAAATAGTGAAAAATGTCCCACAGCCATAGGTGATGCCTTTAAATGCCTTGTTTATGCCTTACCATCAGCTCAAAAGCCAAAGATATTAAGAGTTTACAGTTAAATAGAGAAAAGCAGCGAATCCTCACATTTGAGAAGCTGAAATCAGAAAATGTTCGAAAATGAATTTTCTGTTGCTCGACTGATTTCAGCTCTGGAAAGTCTCAGAAAAGTCATTCATTCATTTTTCATCATCGCCCAGATATAAAACTGTGTGTTATGTCTCACACACAATCACCACAACACTTCTTTCTTATTACCTTTAACAGACTGAACTAAGCTGTTGATTCTTGGAGTCTGGGAAGGTTTTTAGGAAACCTGAGATGGAAAGAAAAAGTTAAACACTATAATATTTTCTTCCCCTGCAGTGTCCACCCATGAAGGGGAAGGTCCAGAAGATCCTGACATGGCGGTGGGGCGACCCTCCTGCCCCCACGCCAGTCCCCCGCCCTTCAGACCTTCCGGCCGACGCTCCCAATCCCGCCCCGCTGGCAGGGCGGCCGGACAGGGAGTTCTTCGCCAAGTGGTCCAACATGTCGTACTGGCACTGCTCCTGGGTCACAGAGCTCCAGGTGAAGAAAAAAACCTGTATTTGACCCTGTTTTTCATTTGCACGACTAGAAATGTCTTTTCTAACCTTCCTCCTCCTCTTCCTCTTCCTCTAGCTTGAGCTCCACTGCCAGGTGATGTTCAGAAACTACCAGAGGAAGAACGACATGGACGAGCCGCCGCCCATCGACTTCGGCGATGGCGAGGAGGACAAGAGCGTGAAAAGGAAGAGCAAGAACCCCATGTATGCACAGCTGGAGGAGAAATACCTCCGCTTTGGAATCAAGATGGAGTGGCTGATGATCCACCGCATCCTCAACCACAGGTCAGCGCGCACACACACACACACACACACACACACACACACACACACACACACACACACACACACACACACACACACACACACACACTCTCTCTCTCTCTGTCTCTCTCTCTCTCTCTCTCTCTCTCTCTCTCTCTCTCTCTCTCTGTCTCTTTGGCCAGAATTTACAAGCTCTCTTTACCTTTTTTTTTAATGGCGTTTCTCAGTTTGAGGGACATTTAGTTCTACGTTGACAAACCACTCCTTTATAAGTTACTGTATACAAGGAATGGTGCATTTATTAAAGATGACATGAAATTTAGCACCAGCTTTTATCCAAAACTCCTTACAATACCGCAAATGTCTACTTCAGGGTTCGTACAAAGTCTTGAAAGTTTGGAAAATGCTTGATTTTAACCGTTGTGTTTTCAAGGTTAGGAATATGCTTGAGTTTGAATATATTCCTTGAAAAATGTTAGATTTTTTTTTATCTACACAGTCACTCATCACTCAACCAAAAATCTTTTAATATGTAAGTGTGGACAGGAAGAATAACGTCCACTACCTGATCAAGTGGAGGGAGCTGGCGTACGACCAGGCGACCTGGGAGGCCGATGACATGGACGTCCCTGAGTTTGACACCTACAAGGTGCAGTACTGGAACCACAGGTAAGATGCAGGCACAGGGTGACGCCTTTAAACTGCCGTGTGATACAGATACACAATAATATACACTTGTAAAATTTCGTACCGCTCTACTCACTGTGTGTGTGTGTGTGTGTGTGTGTGTGTGTGTTTCAGAGAGCTGATGATGGGAGAGGAGGGGAAACCCGGGAAGAAGATCAAGGTGAAAGGAAGAGTGAAGCGGCCCGACAGACCTCCAGAGAACCCTGTGGTCGATGTAAGTCCACAGCGTTGAGATTTTAAATTTTGCCTCCTTCCTTTTTTTTTTTTTAGACTCACTCAAGATACCAAAGATTTTGACATTCAGCGTTCAGCCCAGAACTGTATCTCTTCTGGTTGGAACATCCTCTGAAAATTTGGAAACTGAACTGCAGTTCGTGAGACTCCGAAACTCTCCTGTGAAACCCAAATGCAATAAATGCAAAGTCTCCCATGACACTTGTTCAATGGCCTATTACTGCAGATGTTACAGACTGTTTCTGTGCAGATGTGACCAGGGAGGAGCCATCAGTACATGAAGAACTGACCATATAACTCGACTACATCCAATATATTCTTTAAAGCCTAATATTGACAGTATTTGTCTTTTATTACTCTGACTCTCTCAATTCAGTTAGCTTTATTGGCATGACCATAACAAAATACAGTATTGCCAAAACACTGTGTGTGTGTGTGTGTGTGTTTATTTATTTATTTATTTATTTATTTATTTATTTATTTATTTATTTATTTATTTCCAAGCAAACGTCTCCATGCCTTGTCTTCATGTAACTGCCCTGTGCTCACAGATCTGTCCCCTCTCTTTTCTGTTTGCAGCCGACTATAAAGTTCGAGCGCCAGCCGGAGTACCTGGACAGCACAGGGGGGACGCTGCACCCCTACCAGCTGGAGGGACTTAACTGGCTGCGGTTCTCCTGGGCTCAGGGCACCGACACCATCCTGGCTGACGAGATGGGTCTGGGAAAGACGGTCCAGACCGCCGTCTTCCTCTACTCGCTCTATAAAGAGGTGGGTGGCTGTGAGACTCTGGCTTATGGTTGTCTGTTGTAAAGATGTGTGTTACACTCCTTCTGGGGCCACACACACTGAAACTGTATACACTCGTTTTGTGGTAAAATGCTTTGAGTATATTTCTTCTCAACCTGTTTGTTGGAAACACAAGCTGCTTCATGATCTCAGCACATAAAGTTAAAGCGAGTTTTGACTTTTACGTTTGTCCTCTTCATGATCTTCAGTTTCATATTTAGTTAAAAACTAATTAATTTGACCTTTTTTAATCCACTGGTGGCTCAGCAGTAATGGTGGAGCCTTCCTGTGAGTGAGCTTGTAGCTGTCATCCTATTGGCCAGGAGCCATCCAGCCATTTTGTATAAGTCAGGTGAAATCTGACGACATTAAGTTCGATCTCAAACAGTAAACACTCAGACACTGATCATGTGTGTGGCTGCTGCCACCTAAAGGTGGGAGGCCAGAATACACTTCCTGCCAGAGCAGCAGGAGATCTGGTGGCGTTTTTTAAACTTTATTTGATGATTTCTTTTTTAAACCACAGATTAATTAACCCGTCTCTCTGCGATGTTTTGTTTTTATATACATTTTTTAGATGTAGTCAAGTTCAGAACCAGGGGAGATGTTGAGTTACAAATGACTTCAATTCATGATACAGTATCCGTATGTTTGTCGAGAGTTTTCAGTTTTTTATGTGTGAAAATTACACAGAGAATTAACCTGACACTATTTAGATAATCGATTAATCGTTTAAGTCTTCTTTTTGTGTGTAAAATTGACAAATGTACTGGTTCCGACTTCTCAAATGAAAATATTTGCAGGTTTCTTCTGTGATAGTAAATTAAACATCTTTGGGTTTTGGACTGATGGACGGACAAAAATAGCATTTTTGAAAACGTCAACTTTGGCTCTTGGTAAATGATCTTTGGTAGCACGGATACGTACGGATTAATCACTTAACCAAGAAGATAATCGTCTGATTAATTGTTATTAATTACTTGTTAGTTGGAGCCCTGGTAGAAATCATAACCTGAATGTTTAACGTGATTAAGGATCCAGTGTGTAAACAAATTTTTTGCTTCTTAGAACAAGTAGCATTTATGACGAGTAATTCTTGAGACCATAAAGTTCATTTTGAGCCATCAGTATTTTCAAAAGTAGGTGTCACTTTGGCCAAAAGGCAAATATCTCATTTTGGAAGGTAAATGTGCAAATGCTCATTGTGATTTTTAGAAATCACAATGAGCATTTGCTTTGATTGATTTGTAAATTTCTGCTCTGCTAACTTCAGTTGACATTACTTTGAAATGGGAAACAAACAGAGTTGGTTGCTGTATTTCTGAAATGATGAAGTTGTACTTTGAATAAATTCAGGATTGTGGAGCGTCTGGGTCAGCTGCAAAATGAACTTGATCACGGAACAAAAGAACTGAATGTACAGTAATTTTTTGTGTGACAATGATAACTGATTGTAAAGGCATTATTGCATAATGACTCATTAGGTCTTTACTTTGAGTGCCAAACAAACACATGACCACTGCGCTGCGGTGGAAATAGTCTTTTTTTCTTAGGAAGGTTCCTAACTGAGTAACTTCGCCCGCAGCCCTGGTCTGTAGCACATGTTGAACTGACTTCCTCTCTCCACCTCCAGGGCCACTCTAAGGGGCCGTTCCTGGTTAGCGCCCCACTCTCCACCATCATCAACTGGGAGAGAGAGTTTGAGATGTGGGCGCCCGACATGTATGTGGTGACCTACGTCGGCGACAAAGACAGCAGAGCCGTCATCCGAGAGAACGAGTTCTCCTTCGAGGACAACGCCATCCGAGGAGGGAAGAAGGCCTCCAGGATGAAGGTGAGAGGAGGCGGTGGTAAAGCAGGAAGTTCCAGATAAATCCAAGTAACATTGTGGAATTGGGTTGAAAAGTCTTTTTAAATTTCCTCCAACAGAAAGACTCGTCGATCAAGTTCCATGTCCTGCTGACCTCCTACGAGCTGATCACCATCGACATGGCGATCCTGGGCTCCATAGACTGGGCCTGCCTGGTGGTGGACGAGGCCCACAGACTGAAGAACAACCAGTCCAAGGTACGGGCACACATGTAGACACACGCAGTCCCTAAAAGAGAGAATAAAGAGTTCAGACGCTGTAATTAATGCCCCATAGATACAAAGTGTTGGGCGTAATTGCTACACTCAGAAGTTCAACTGAAGCTGAAGTTGTTGTAAACATGTCGTTCTTTGTTTCCCCTGCTGTAGTTTTTCCGGGTATTGAACAACTACCCTCTGCAGCACAAACTGCTGCTGACTGGAACTCCTCTGCAGAACAACCTGGAGGAACTTTTCCACCTGCTCAACTTCCTCACACCCGAGAGATTCAGGTGAGCTCCGGATTCTGTTGTATAAGATGTATTACTCTAGAGGAGAACATTTTCAGAGCCCTCACCACAGCAAGGACTTGGGGAGGTTTTCCTTCAAGTGTAAGGGCAGGATGTAGGGATCAGTAGTGAAGGGGAAGGTTTTGCTGAGTTATTTTTCAGGCACTGAAGTCTCTAAATCATAATAAATGCTAATGAACTTGCAGAATTAGTTGAACATCCTGCCTCACAGTCACTCACCTGTCTGTCTGCAGCAAACTGGAGATCTTCCTGGAGGAGTTCGCCGACATCGCAAAGGAGGACCAGATCAAGAAGCTGCACGACATGCTGGGGCCGCACATGCTCAGGAGGCTGAAGGCCGACGTCTTCAAACACATGCCATCCAAGACCGAGCTCATCGTCAGAGTGGAGCTCAGCCCCATGCAGAAGTGAGTCGGGGAAAAAAGATCCGAGTTATGTACAAATGGAGAAGTAGGCGGCTTCAAAAGAAAAGGGTAAATGTGCGACTCGTCTGTTTGCAGGAAATACTACAAATTTATCCTGACGAAAAACTTTGAGGCTCTGAACACCAAAGGAGGAGGAAACCAGGTTTCTCTGCTCAACGTCGTCATGGACCTCAAGAAATGCTGCAACCACCCCTACCTCTTCCCCGCGGCTGCTATTGTAAGACCCAAACATCCGGGAGAAACCGTTGTTTGTTTTAGAGAGGGGTGAAATGTTAAGAAGGGCAGAAAAAGAGATCCCTGTGGGAGGAAAGAAGATCTATATTTGTTAGGAAAAATGGCAACAAGAACCCAAAGGAATTGTTGGTTGTTTTTTTTTTTTTTTTTAAAGGAAGTGTCAAATTTTAAGTTGAACTCTTATCAAAGATCCATGAAATCAAGACTCAGTATTTCAGGTGTTTTTAGGTTTTTACTTGAGAGGTTTAATTGGGGTAGATTGTCTTTTTCTTTTTTAAATATTACCTCTCTTTGGAGCCAAACTTTCTCTGCAGTTCTTTCAGAGTTTGCAAAACCTAAATGTTTGATTTGTCACTCCAAACAGGAAGCTCCAAAGATGCCCAACGGGATGTACGACGGCAGCGCTCTCACAAAGGCTGCTGGGAAACTGCTGTTATTGCAGAAGATGATGAGGAAGCTGAAGGATGGAGGACACAGAGTGCTCATCTTCTCTCAGGTAAGAGACCAGAGAGACGACTTGACTCTGGCTTCTTTTTCTTAGTACTGACTCATAAAACCTCTACTCGTCTCCTACTCGGCACTCATGCTCGTATATTCTTTTCTCTTAACTCCAATACACTGATGAAAGAGCAAAATCATCCCATTTATCAATTTAAATATGTTTCTTTTTTGTCGTATCCTGCTTTTTCTCTTTTTGAAGTGATCGGTCTTGGTCAGATGAATATTTTCTATCGACATTGACCCTATAAAGCTTGAGTCGCTGGCTAAAAGTATCAGCTCTTTTGTTGAAAAATGTGAGAAAAAGTGAGCTTTAAAAGCCAGAAATCTCATCAGCTTCTAATGAACCGTCTCCTCTGTGTTTGGCTGCAGATGACGAAGATGTTGGACTTGCTCGAGGACTTCCTGGAGAACGAGGGCTACAAGTACGAGAGGATTGATGGAGGGATAACAGGAGGGATGAGGCAGGAAGCTATCGATCGTTTCAACGGTGAGACTGAGAAGCACAAACACCACCTTTTTTGTTTTCTTTTCTGATGATTCCTTAAACTTTCTTTTTCATTTCTCCGACTCTTCACACAAATTAACTCTTTAACTTCAAAATGTAAACCTAAATAGTTTTAAATAGCTTTTACAATTAGGTGATAATTAAAATATACTTGGAGAAATTCTGTAAAGTGACCTTATCTATCTTTGATTCTTCCCCTCAGCTCCTGGTGCTCAGCAGTTTGCTTTCCTGCTGTCAACGAGGGCCGGAGGTCTGGGCATCAACCTGGCCACCGCCGACACCGTCATCATCTACGACTCTGACTGGAACCCCCACAACGATATCCAGGTACAGCCGGATTACTGCTACTCCTGCTACTATTTTTATTGTGAAGAGTGTAGTTGAAACATGGTGGCAACATTTTTTTTCTCTCCCAATATATTGAACAATAGTCTGACAGTATTTTATTCTTTTTTTTCATGTTCATTTTAGTCGTGAAGTTGGTTTTATTTCATTCTGACGTTAATTGAAAAGTGCTAGAGACCTTTTTTTTTTATTTAGCTTGTTGAAAAGTTCAGCAAATGTTGTAAAGATCTTTATCTTCCCTGTCTATAACTACTCTTCCTCTGTGTCCAGGCCTTCAGCAGAGCTCATCGTATCGGTCAGAACAAGAAGGTGATGATCTACCGCTTCGTCACCAAGGCCTCTGTGGAGGAGAGGATTACTCAGGTAAACAGGACACACACACCCAACAGTTAAACAACGTCTTCTGTCAAGCAAGTGTGGCGAAACAGATCTGGCTACTGTTTTTTTTTGTGGAACAATACATTTGGAGCTGAAGTCGTGGTCCTGTTTTTTTGAGAAGTTATAGTTTACACTTTCTGATTTTACTACAAGACCTGCCCTTAGATACATGTAAAAAGCAGTTTGTATAGCTTGTTAAAAATCAAAACTGATTTGTGATAAAGATTTGAGAAAGAACCTGACATATTAACAAACTGCTCTCTTTCTTCTGTGCCTCCTCCATCTTTCCTCCTCTGCCCAGGTTGCCAAGAAAAAGATGATGCTGACTCACCTGGTGGTCCGACCTGGTCTCGGATCCAAGACGGGCTCCATGTCCAAACAGGAACTGGACGACATCCTCAAGTTTGGAACAGAGCAGCTCTTCAAGGATGAGGGAGAAGGTGAGAGCTGAAGCGATGCAGATGTGCAGGGACAGAGAGCCTCAGTGGACAGGTGTAGTGACGCATGAAGACATTGAGAAGTGAGATGTTTAACTTGTGTGTGTGTTCAGGTGAGAACAAGGAGGAGGACAGCAGCATCATTCACTACGACGACAAGGCCATCGACCGTCTGCTGGACAGGAACCAGGACGCCACCGATGACACGGAGCTGCAGAGCATGAACGAGTACCTGAGCTCCTTCAAGGTGGCTCAGTATGTGGTCAAAGACGAGGAGGAGGAGGTGAGCACCTGTGGATGAAGATGTGCATTGGCAGAGCGTGCATTGCTAAGTGTAGGAATAAGTCTGATTCGTGTCTCTATCAGATTTATTTAAGTAGTGATCCATACTTCATTCAGATTATAAATGCTTTTATTTTTGCAGTTTTAAACATCAGGACTCTGTTAGCTCTTTTCTCCTGAGGATATATTCAGTCTGCCTCTAGTTAGCATAGCACAGAGTTTGATTGACAGGTGATCTCTGGGAAGTTTTGCCTGATCTCAGTTGTGACGCTGGTCTTTAACCTCCTCCGTCTTTTCTCCCTCGCTCAGGAGGAGGAGGTGCAGCGGGAGATCATCAAGCAGGAGGAGAGCGTGGATCCGGACTACTGGGAGAAGCTGCTGCGTCACCACTACGAGCAGCAGCAGGAGGATCTGGCCCGCAACCTGGGCAAGGGCAAACGTATCCGCAAGCAGGTCAACTACAACGACGGCTCTCAAGAAGACAGAGGTAAGAGGAGAGGTAATCTGCTGTTTAATCACTACAAGCATTCAAAGGTTGGTTTAAAAGTGAGCTGAACATGTTTTGTCACCAGAGAAGGAAACTTAGATTTTAGGAATTTAGCCACATTTCTTATCCTGAGTGACCTACGAATGTACGTTGAACCTTCCAGGGATTCACCAATCATGGTGTTTGTGGAGATGCCTTTTTCTCTAAACCTTCTACTAACTACACAACATCATGTTGCACCTGGACTGGGTATTGTTTTAATGCTAATACGATACTCTTAAGTTTTAGCACAACGCTGAAAATAAACATGTTGATCTGTGAAAACTTTTCAAATGAACAAATTGAGCAAAACGTCTTAAATGCCTTACAAGCAGCTCTACAGGAACTGCCTAAATGAAACTTGAATCAGAAAATATCCAATCAAATAAGTAAAGACATCAAAGTAAAAACATCAAGAATTTGACGAGGCATTCAGTGCCAACCTTTGGTGCCTGAGTTTTCAGTACTCTGTGCGCCTGGTTGCATCACAGGAGGCAAAAAAAAAAGTCAACTTTCAGTTTAGTGGGTTTGTTTGTGAAGACCTTTTCTCACAGCAGCTCAGCACCGCCGACCTCACCTCTTCCTGCTGCTGTTGCCGAAAACATTTTCAGCAAATAGGTTATGATTATATTTTTTTGTTTACATTCAGTTGTTGGTAACTGTGTGAGGGGAAAAAAAATCTACTTTTTAGTGTTTTACAGAATATTTGTCTGTCAGCTGATTAATGGTTGTCTCTTGATTGGTGGAACTTGAAATAATTATCTATTGTACAAGTTGTGCTAAATCTAAGGAAAGCGAAAAAGGACATGTTTAATTTAAAATTTTCCAACGAAGGCTTGTTAACCTCATAAACTTTGAGAGCTTTTTGGTGCTTTGAACAGAACAAGCTCTTTAACCTCACTACAGCCACATTAGGGAGGTTGTATATCCCAAAAATTCCAGGTGTCGTGTGGGTGTCACAGATTGAATCGTGAGACTTCATTACCCATAATGCACAGCACAGAACTGCCATGATATTAATCTGTTCAGCAGCAGGAGGAGGAAAATGCCGGAGCCGCGCACACACACACACACACACACACACACACACACACTTTGGGTTTCACAGACTCTGAGGAAGAGACTGTTGTGTTCACGTGCATCAACAGGAGTTTGATATTCAGTTTGGTGTGTATTTTATTTTTACCCGCTGACAGATTTGAGTTAATTCGTGAAACCTGCAGTCCTGCTAATCTGAGGGCCGGGTTGAACCAGCAGAACCAGTTCGTAAGACCGCAAGTTTTTATAGTTGATCCTGCACGGCCACAGAGGATGGCGGAGAGGAAAGCTGCCCGTCATACAGAGGGGGCGGAGTCACGATAATGTTTAAATCTCTCCTGGAAGGCATTCATAGTGTTGCACTCAGACATGAAAAGTGACTGAAGTAGTTGTTAAAAAAACTTATTGGCCTGTGGATTAAAAATCTTCCTTTTGTTGTTCTCTCAAAGCTGATTGGCAGGATGACCAGTCTGACGGCCAATCAGATTACTCGGTGGCATCTGAGGAGGGAGACGAGGACTTTGATGAGCGAACAGAAGGTAATGATGTTAAGCTAATGTTTTAAGATGTGCTGCAGTGTTATTTAATTTATTATAAATTGGTTTAATTAGCAGCCTCTGCTTTCATTAAGTAGCTCCAACCTCACATGATTCATAAATTAGTTTATATTGTTTGTGATATCTGTGTCTGAATGTATCACAGTGGCAGTGTTTTCAAAAGTTCAACATATCTAGGATATCATTAGGAAACTTCCCTCACTGGGCGGAACATTGTGTTTTGATGCTCCTAAACAATAAAAACACTTAAACAGTAAACGCACAGATTACCACTCCAGTAAAAGACACAGGACCAGTTGTGTGTCTCATGTTTATGTACAAAAAGATAAAAATATAAGTGATGCAGCACTCCTGCCTCTCTGCAGAGCGTCTTATTACCTGTATAATCACCACATCTGTTTCCTCTCTGCAGCCAACTCTCGCAGGCCGAACAGGAAGGGCCTGAGGAACGACAAAGACAAGCCGCTGCCCCCCCTGCTGGCCAGGGTGGGAGGCAACATCGAGGTGAGCGGCGTCCGTTACCTTTCTTTAAACTGCTGCGTTGGATTTACCGTGGTTCAAAAGTGTTGCAGTGTTTTGTTTCTGAAGCCTGACGCTTTCTGTTTCCCAGGTGTTGGGTTTCAACTCTCGGCAGAGGAAGGCCTTCCTGAATGCAGTGATGCGTTATGGGATGCCTCCCCAAGATGCCTTCACCACCCAGTGGCTCGTCCGAGACCTGCGAGGGAAATCTGAGAAGGAGTTCAAGTAAGAAACGCCACCATGTCTCCAAACAAAATATGAACCCTCTAACTCAGAAGAGAAGGGGTTAAACGTCTGTGGCGGAAGGTGATATTTAAAAATACCAAGACTTTAAAATGTGAATTTGTATTATTAATGCATCTCGATCCCGTCTTGCTTATTTTGTGGTGTTACTACCATTATTATCTGTTTTTGCCATCTTTTTTTTTTTTAATTCATATGTGGAAATGAAATACTTTTAAACTCTGAAATGTAGTTTATTGTAGGCTTCAGATATCTTTAAGAAAATGACTGGTTGTAATCAGCTGTAAGGCGCTTAAAGATCATTTCCTCTGACGTTTCTTCACTGATATCACGTGAAACAAACATTTATTTTCTACATATTTTAAATGTTTTCCTCTCTCCTCGTGCGTCCTTCATTAACCCTCCCGTCCCCCTCGTCCTCTCAGGGCCTACGTCTCTCTGTTCATGCGTCACCTCTGTGAGCCCGGAGCCGACGGGGCCGAGACCTTTGCGGACGGCGTCCCCAGAGAGGGGTTGTCACGGCAACACGTCCTCACCCGCATCGGTGTTATGTCTCTTATTCGCAAGAAGGTAACAAACGCATCTTTGCCTTTTTTAATTTGTCTTCAGCTTTGCTTTTGTTTGTTACAAGAAGAGACTCAGTTCACTGGGTTTTAAAATGTTTTATTTCTCTTTTATTTAACCAGGAGTAAAAAGAGAAAGTAAAAAGACTCATTGAGATTAAAATCTTTGAGTTGTTCAATTGGTTAACTTTATTTTCGAACATTCTATTGAACTATTTTCTTATAGCTATTGATGAAGTGTCTCTCGCCGCTACATATTGCTATCGTTTTATCATCCAGGCCTAATTTGCAGCCCTGATGCCCTGATTGACATCTTTTGTTAGCGACGTTTTGGCCGCTCTTTGCTGGCAGTGATGTGTTGAGAGGCGAGGAAGTCCGCCTCATGCCGACTGTTTGTTCTTCACGTTTTCCAGGTTCAGGAGTTCGAGCATGTGAACGGTCAGTGGTCGATGCCCTGGATGGCCGAGCTGGAGGAGAGCAAGAAGGCCGCCGCTCAGCCCGACTCCCCCGGGAAAACCCCGTCCACCGGCACCCCCGCCGACACACAGCCCAACACACCTGCTCCAGGTAACACACACACAACACACACTCTACTTTCTCAGCCAGTTACTGTAAATATGAATATCTTCCTGGTACATTGAAGTACATTAAAACAACATAGTGAACGAATCTTTCTGTCTTTGTAGTTGACGACTCCTCTTCAAAGAATGACGAGGCAGAGAAGGAGGTGAAGAAAGAGGGCGAGGCGGTGGAGAAGAACGGCAAAGAGCCTGCAAAGGTTAGCAACGAGGTAAAGACGAGATGCGTTTGAGTGACGTGATGAGTGACCTAAAAGTAGGATCTTTGGATCCTCAACGTGTATGTATATGTGTCACCAAAGTCACTTTCCCTCCAGGTGATCGCCATCACAGACGACGACGAGAAGAGTCCGCCGGCGGAGCAGGAGAGCAAGAAGAACGGGGAGGAGCCGATGGAGACGGACAAACCGAGCAACGGAGAGGCAGAGAGCGTTAAAGAGAAGGAGGCCGAGAAAGAGGAGGAGGAGGGCAAGAAAGAGAAGGAGGGAGAGAGCGAGAAGAAGAGTCCGGAGGGAGGAGAGGACACAAAGTCGCCTTCAGAGGCCAAGACGGAGGGGTCAGAGGTCAAACGTGAGGACTCTGAGGTCAAAGGTAAAACTGTTTACTCTGTAGTTTTCCTCTTTCTTCAGAATTAAATTATTATTTTTCACAAGAACAAAGTTGATTAACTTTTCATGGTGCGCACCATAAATTTGTAACATACTTTCAAAAATATAACCAAGTCAGTCTGTTGTGATCTTTAAAGGCGTCATGGCTGTCATGGCTGTCTTAAACATCTCCTCAATATTTCTTCTGTCTGTTTTGCAGCAGAAGAAAAGAAAGAAGAAAAGACGGAGAAGATGGACACCACTCCTCCTGCAGACGAAAAGAAAGGTACCAAACCCTCTTTCTCTTTAAATGTTTCACACGGGACTGTGATAAACAGGAAAATGACCTGTTGTCTAGTTGGTAATGGTGTCTCCTTTCACACTCCTGCTGCAGATCTGAAGGAGGAGAAGGAGGCTCAGAAGCCGGATGAGGCGACCAAGCTGCAGAACGGAGACAGCAGCAAGGAGAGCGCCGCCTCGGCCAGCGCTGCCGCAGCCGGAGAGGAGAAGAAGAAGGCCAAGAGCAGATTCATGTTCAACATCGCCGACGGAGGATTCACAGGTACGCAAACTCACACAGAAACACACACACACAGAAACACACATACGTATTTTCTTAAATAAAAGCCAGTGCTGTAGTCGCCACGCACAAATACATCACTTTAATAAATTCAACAATATATTCATGCTGTATACAACACTTTGTTGTTCTGGATCAAAGTGTTATTGTCCAGTTTCAGTCACAGCAGGTGTGTGTGTGTGTGTGTGTGTGTTCATGTCTCAGCCAAACTGTATTTTGTAGTAACGTACAAGTGCCACAAGATGGCAGCAGCTACGTTTGAGAACCTTATGGGAACCTTGCAACAGGGTCCTGCAAATGTTTCACAATAAAAGCCTTGTTAGGAGATTGATTCATTCTGCCCACTGAAACGTTGGAGGGCTTTTAACCCTTTGAACTCTTCAATAGAAATGGTCTGCCAGTACCTACATTGATATTTATTGCTTATTGTGATGTCATTTCCTAGATTATCTTAAATGCTTAACATCTGTAAAACCTAAGCTAAAAGGCTGTAAGTCAATAAACCATAATGACTGATTAGTTATTGAAACGGTCAGAAATTAAAACAGTGTCACCACGTTTTGCACCTCACGTAACGTAACAACATCATCAACTTGCGACACAAGCAAAGACAGGAGAGACAGAAGCCTGAGCTTTCAGCTGCAAAAAGAATGAATGTTCCTGCTTTTACGGTTTTTGTTTTAGATCAAGTGAAACTGGATTGTGCAAACAACGACCTCCCGTTTTCGAAGGGTTAATTAGACACAGATACAGAAAGTATTTGTATTAACAGCACAATACAGTTAACAGGGCAAACAGCATGTTCTAAAATATACATATACATGCAAATATACTCATCAGTCAGAGGGAATTAGAAATAAAGTCCTGGTACCTGCTGCAGTTGAGGTAGTTTTAAACTTTTCATTTTATAATTGAGATCTCTCTTCTCTCTGTCTCTCT